>JAHIAM010000583.1:0-36798 GCA_021605205.1 Aegilops longissima
TAGGTGAAGAAATGGATCGCACTCAAGCCACTGATTGAAAATCTTGAGAGAGTTGATCCGAGGCTTGACACCTTCAAGGTCATCATAACACTCTCTATCGATCATGAAAACTTTCTTATGAATTTCTTCAAAAGCAAGATCTTGAGAAGCTAAAGCGAGTTATGAGGATCTTGGAAGGGCGTGATTCATTACTTGCTCAACAAATCAGCGCTTCTCAAGAAGAATTTGTTCCTCCATGCTTAAAGTGCATTGAGCGTGAATCGCTAATTCTTCACTGAATGTTCAAATGCTTCAATATTACAAATTCTTCACCTGCCTCTGCTATCACTAATTCCTCATCGAGGACATTGCTAGTATCCTTGACGATCAGAATTTGAAGGAATTGTACATAGCAGGCATGTACAAAAAGCCTCAAAGGCATCGGACTCTTTGTGATGTGCTTAAAAGCAGATCCTCAACGGGAACCCTAGGAAAGAGGTATTGCCTTTGAGAGGAAACTCAATGCTGATGGAGCGTCTTTGGAAGCTGGCGGTATCCCAAAACCTCATGGGTTGCTGCAAAGGGACCTCCAGTTGATCCATCTACCTTATCTGACTTCACATGCGAATTTCCTCATTACATTGATGAGTCATTGACTCAAACTATAAGCTGTTCAAAAATCAGAATGGTGAAGTATTTGCTAGATATGTTGGCACTAAGCTGCGAGAGCGGTTCCCCTATGAAGAAAATCTGGGTTCCCAAGAAGTGCCTTGAAAATCTTCAAGTGAATGTCCTCATGACACCACCGGTGAAGAATAGGAACCTCGGATCAAATTCTTCATATGGACCAAATTCTTCATATGAATCCAAGTCATCATACGGACCAAATTCCTCCGTGGATCAAATTCCTCAAAGGATCAAAGTCCTCATATGATTATCATCGTGCTAACAACTTTACATTTTGAGGTAGAGCTAAGGGCTATGAATATGTGCATTATTCTTCAAACCAATATGTTCATAAGTCCTCGAAGAATTTCTGCCTTATTCATATGCTTACCTAACCCCTCTTATGTGAAGCGAAATGGTTGGCCTCTATGCCACCATTCTCATATGGTGCTTTCATGAGTGATGAATTCTTTGCCACCCCTTGAGATGTGGGTGGTGAAGAAAAGAACTAATCTCTTCTGCGGGGTCAGGTCTCGAGATGTGCCTTAACGTCTGAAGAATTTCTTGGGGCACGACAAAATTTCACGAAAGGGAATGGCTAATCATGATGAAATGAACTTTCATTTCACGTCCTCATCTTGCTTATCATTATCTTGTTGATGAAATTCATCGATGAACTTGATATCATATTCTTCAGCGATGAAGTATATGAGATCGTAAGTTATACTAATTCATCTGCGGGATGATCAACCCAAAACCAGCAGTGGGTTCTCGATAGTGGATGTACAAATCACATGGTGGTGACAAGAATCTATTGATGGATGCTCCCTTATCACGTCATCATGAAGCATATCATCTTTCTTGACAAAGGCAAAAGTCGGTATTGGGACTTGGTAAGGTTGCTATCTCTAAGGACATGCACATGGACAAAGTCATGCTTGTTGAGTCTTTAGGATATAACCTCATATCGATCTCAATGCTTTGTGATCTTGATATGGTAGTTATCTTTGGCAAGTATCGTTGTGTTGTGATTATGGGGCTGACAATTCCAAAGTCTTGAAGGCTTTAGGAGAGGAGACTTGTATATTGTTGACTTCTCTACGAGGACCACAACCAGCCGTGTGCCTACTTGCAAAAGCTTGGGAAGGCTGGCTATGGCATCGACGACTTAGTCACTTGAGGCATGAGGAATTTACTGCGCTTGCGAAGAAGAAGCATGTCATTGGCATTGAGAATGTCAAATTCCTCAAGGATCACCTATGCGAACTGTGAAGCTGGAAAAATGACCAAGGCCAAGCATCCAGTGAAGACTATCATGACCACTACTCGTCCTTGAATTGCTTCACATGGACCTCTTTGGTCCCAATCATTACTCGGTGGCGTTAATGAAGCATCACTATATGGCTTTGTTATTGTTGATGATTACTCTCGTTACACATGGGTACACATTGTTACTTACAAAAATCAAGTGCAAGAAATCTTCAAGCGATTTTCCTCGAGGCTTCAACCAACTTTGGTGTGAAGATCAAACACATCGAAGTGACAATGGGCCTGAGTTCAAGAATTCGGTCTTGATGACTATCTTGATGAACTTGGTATTACTCATGAATTATCGCTCCCTATACTCCTCGGCAAAATGGCGTCGTGGGCGCAAAACGAGAACTCTTGTTGAGATGGCTCGCACTATGCTTGATGAATACAAAAGCGCCTAGTCATTTACGGATTGAAGCAATTGACCTGCGTGCCACATCATCAACAGTATATCTTCACAAATTCTTCAAGAAGACTGCCTATGAACTCCTCAGCGACAAGAAACCCAATGTAAGTTATTTCAAAGTCTTGATTGCTAAATGCTGGATTAGAGATCCTCACCACACCTCTAAATTTGCAAAGCACATGAAGGTTTATGCTTGTTACGGAAAGGACTCGCACACCTCTGAGTCTTCAACATCACTCTTCACAAGATTGTTGACCTTTGTAGATGTCTTGATTCGATGAAACTAATGGCTCATAAAGGCACCTACCTACGTGTTAGGCGAACCACCTTTTGAGGATTCTATCGGGTTAAAAACAAGCGAGGATGTCATTCCTCTTGAAGAAACTGCTGAAGAATTCATTCTGTCTGTGAAAACGTCGAGCTGATGCACTGAAGATAATCTTGAAGAAAATGGTCTTTGAGGAAAATGATCAAATTCCTCGAAGACAACCAGCTCATCCTCGCGTTGCAAAAGAAGTGCAAGTGGAGAAGATCATCGATGACATTAAGCGCCGGTCCTCTCACTGCTCAAAAGCTTCACATTTATCTAACTTTTGTGGGCACTATGCTTTTGTCTCTATCCACAGAGCCCACTAAGGTAGATGAAGCATTTACGGGCAGGTGGATTCAGGCCATGCAAGAAGAATTACATCGATTCGAGCTCAACAACGTGTGGGAACTGGTCAAGCGTCGAGATCCTGCAAGCATAATATCATTGGCACAAAGTGGATCTACGCAACAAGCAAGATGAAAATGGTCTTGTGGTGAGGAATAAGAGCACGACTAGTATCTCAAGGCTACGCAGAGTTGAAGGAATTGACTTGATGAAACTTTTGCACATGCGCTAGACTTGAGTCTATTAGCATATTACTCGCCTATGCTAACCATCACAATATCACTTTATATCAAATGGATGTGAAAAGTGCATTCCTCAATGGTAAGCTTGAGGAAGAAGTATATGTTGCTCAACCCCGGTTTTGAAGATCCAAGAATCTGACAAAGTCTTGAGACTAAATAAGGCCCTCTATGGCCTCAAGCAAGCCCCTCGGGCGTGGTATGATACATTGAAGGAATTCTTACGTGAAGAATGGCTTCACACCAGTTCACTCGACCCTACTCTCTTTACTAAATCTTATGATGGTGAACTGTTTGTGTGCCAAATATATGTTGATGATATTATCTTTGGCTGTCTTGACCAACGTTATAGTGATGAATTTGCCTATATGATGAGTGAAGAATATCAAATGTCTATGATGGGAGAGTTGAAATTCTTCTTAGGTCTTCAAATTCATCAACAACACAATGGCATATTCATATCTCGGAGAAATACCTCAAAGATGTCACGAAGAAATTGGCATGCAAGATTGCAAAGGCGTCAAAATTCCTATGCCCACAAATGGCCATCTATGCCTTGATGAAAATGGTATTGACTTGATCACAAGGTATACCGCTCCATGATTGGCTCTTTATTGTACTTATGTGCATCTAGGCGGATATAATGCTTAGTGTTTGCATGTGTGCCCGATTTCAAGCTGCACGAAGAATCACACCATAAGGCTGTGAAACATATTCTTGATATCTAGCTCACACACAACACTAGGATTATGGTACCCCAAGGGCTCTACTTTTGATCTCATTGGATATTACGACTCGACTATCTTTGGTGATCGTGTGGACCGCAAGTCAACATCTGGTACTTGTCATTTCCTCGGACGATCTTTGATGCATTGGTCCTCGAAAAAGCGAGCTGTGTATCCACATCCCTGCGGAAGCTGAATACATTGCTCTCTGGCTCGTGTTGTGCTCAATTACTATGGATGAAGCAAACCCTCAAGGACTACGGCATCAACGTGAAGAATGTGCCTCTCTATTGTGACAATGAGAGTGCCATCAAGATTACTCACAACCCGATTCAGCACTCAAAGACAAAGAACATTCAAATTAGTCATCATTTTCTTCGTGATCATGTGTTGAAGGCGACATCTCCATCGAACGCGTGAAGGCGAAGAACAGCTAGCTGATATCTTCACTAAGCCCTTGGATGAGAAGAGATTTAGCAAGTTGCGGTGTGAGCTGAATATCTTAGAATCTTGAATGTTCTTTGAAAAGGCACACATCCTAACACTTATGCAAAATTGATGACTTAGATGTGCAACACATGAAGAAGCGTTTTCTTCAATCAATGAAGAATAACACTCTAAGTGTGAAGAAATTAATGAAGAATTTGATTCTCGAGAACCCTCGACAATTATGCGGTGTGCTGAAATCATCATTCTTATCTGATGGAGTCACGCCACCACCAAAGTTGAAAATCTTCAATTTGAGTTTTCCTCAGTTTTGAAATTCTTGATTTTTCAAATTCTTCAACTTTGCAAAATCTTCACTGTTTCGTCTTCTTTCTTCATTGGCTATATATATGTATGGGTTTATGTCCTCTACAGCATTCACTTATGGCTATTTCTTCAAATCGCTTTTACGCTAAGTGAATGTGATCGGACCCTTCCCTCTATGCTATACTCAACCCAATCTATTCACAAATTCTTCATGTCGTTCTACTTTGAAACTTCGTTCAAATTCTTCCTTGTGTCCTTGACAGTGAAGAAATTGCAGCGTAACTTTAAGATGAATCTTATTCAAACCTTCATTTTACCGCTCAAACCGTTCCGCATCCCGATGCATTACTTTATTCACTCACGATCGTACGATCTCCACTACCTTGTCGTGGGTGACACATGTCGTGAGAAGGGAAGCGGTCGAGGGCACGTTAGTCCTAAATCTTGGACGATCCGTTTTCACCGTGTCTATAAATACCCTCTCCCTTCCTCACTCTTTTACTTCGCTCGACCTCTCTCTCCCTCGAGCTCCTCAAAACCTAAGCGCCGCCGCTTCTCCATCGTCGCCGGTGAGGAAAAGCTTCTTTGCCTTGACCTCTTCGCCCGGCGTACTCGCGCCGACAGTGGAAAATCTTCACTCCCCGTCGTGGTAGCTGATTTCCTCTGCCAAGTTAGGGCGTGGAAGATCTGAGCAGACGAACTTCCCAACTGTTCATCTCAGTTCGTCGTGTTCTTCACTTGGGTAATTAAAAGATACTTTTATTACTAAGCTTTGATTCTCAAATCTTCTTCAAATTCTTCAAAGGTGTTTATTCTTCAAATCCTCACATATGAACACCTCAAATCTCTTGATTCGTTTCTCTAAGCAATGATTTTCTTCAAGATTCCTCAATTGTGTGGATCCTCGATCTATACAACTCTGGAACCTAAGATAAAAAGCGCTTAGTGAAATTCTTCAAAACTCATCTGGTCAAAATCCTCAAAACTTGTTCTTTTTAAAAACCTTACGAGAAGCGCATATGACCTCTCCAAATTCCTCGCACCTATACTCATTCACAGGTACAAATGTCATTGCTGAATCCTAGGTTCTCATCAACTTAACTCATTTGCAGCGTTCCTCGAAGAAAAACTGCACACTTCTTGAGAGAACTCAATTGTTCAATTTCCTCACACGAAGAAAATGGCAGGGAATGATGAGAAGCGCGAAGGAGGAAAGAAACACTGAGGTTATGACTGCGTTTGAAATTCCTGAGGAAATATATCTGACTATTGCACTCGGATGAAAAAGCAAAAATCAGCATAAGTGCGTATTTAGAAGATTGAGCGGAGATGGGCACGGGAATGGAAGGAATACAGATATGTAACTCCTAAGTACATGAAGAAATTAGCTTTAAATCCTCCATGCCCAAGAGCTCCTTTGGCACTGGCCAAGTAGCTGATCCCACAAGCATCAAATGAGGTGAGAATTTCACGATGAATGGGCTAAGCGCCAAGCAAAATTGGCAAAACAAGCAAAGGAAGCGGTGAAGAAATTCAATGAAGATTCTGCTTTGCTCTGCCCTTGAGTCTCGGTCAAGCCGAGAAATCAATGCAAAGAAGCCTGCTCATAAGCCAAGTGCTTCATCATCGTGCCCTCACGGCCAAGTTCCTCAATGACACCTTCAAGCAATTTCCTCACCTGCTGCGTTCCACCAAAGTCCTCAACAGCTCGTCAAAACCCTCGGTTCCTGTACACCTAGCTACATGTCAAAGGACTGCTGGTTTTCAATTGCCTCGAGCATCTCTGCAAGTTCTCATTTGCCCCATTTCTTCATCTGGCGGCTCATTTGAAGACCAAAGCAACAGTGGGCGTGGTCCTCGGCCTAGCCAAGGAAAAGCGGTTGTATTCCATGTACCATCGATGATGAGGCATCGATGAAGAACTTGAAGAAATCATCGAGAGACCGTCAAGTTAGGGCGCTAGAGCCAAAGGTACATATGTGCCCTTTGCTATTGGATCGAAGAAAGTCCTCGACTTCATTGATCTACGGCACAATGATCCCAATACCCTACGCTGATCTTCATCGACACTGGTCAAAGTCATGCGTTGACTCACTTCATCATTGAAGAAAAATGGAAGTTTGAGAAGCGAGGGAAATCAAAAGGCTCAATACGGAAGGAGAAGTTCACGAAGAAAAATGTAGTCAAGATGACACGAGGAGCTTCTCAAGGTCAAACTGAGATTCAAAACCTCGGCAAAACTTGATTCCTACTATGCTGATTGGCAAGGAGCCAAGACCAGATTCGTCAACTGTCGAAGAAATTCACAAGTGTTGCTGCCCCAATGCAACATGAAATTCCTCATTTGGAGCCTCGGCTCAGCCCTCTTGAAGAAAAATACCCACACCGTGATGTCTTTCAACTTTGCTGAAGAAAATGTTGATTCGAGGCTGATGATCCCATCGGCCCGGCAGAAAAACTGCGGGGCACCCACTAGTGGTGCGCTGAAGAAATTACTCAAAAGCAGAAGCGCATCGGTTGCTCTGAAGAAACTACACCAAATTCCTCGGCTCCTCTGCGCCAACTCCAACTCCAATTCTTCCATCTGCTTCGATGTGAAGAAAACCAAGGCTGAGCGAGCTGCTTTGTGAAGAAAAGGAAAGCATCATTTGCGTCGGTTTCTTGACTGCGAAAAAATGAAGCCAATGACCAGCTCATTTGAAAACCCAATTGATCTTTGTTCCAATTACCTCCATACCATCAAAGGAAGTCGTTCCTTTTGGAAGACTATGAGATCCCAATCGGATCGATGAAGAACATCAATCTCTTTGCCCGTCGGAGAAAATTGATGAAGAAATTGAAGTGGAAGCAATCCCTTCAGCCCGTTATTTCCTCATCGGACTATGAAATTCCTCAAGTAGTCTTGAGGAAATTGAAAATGAAGATGTGGATATTGGATGCACCACTCCGGTGATAAATGATGACTTTTGGGAAAGTCACCATCCCAATACTCCTCTCTTCACCCGCTCCAACAAGTTCCTCACTCCCTGCACAAACAGTCCAAATAGACTCGAAGAAAATCAACCCCTGGTTACGTGCATGAAGAAATTCCAGCCATGAGTCTTGATAAAGCTAACTTCTTTTGCTAATCCTCGGCACTTTTGTTGAGGAACAAGAAATTCCTCGGTGAAGAACCTGAACTTGTGATTCAGAGGTGGTGATGCAACTCTTGACACCCCTCTGCCCAAGCAAAAGAATCCGTTCTCAACCAAGCAAAAGTTCAAGGTTGAAGATTTCTTTGCGAGCATGTGTTCTTCTTGAATATAATCCATATGATTCTGCTCGAATTAGGAAGAGGCGCTTACGGACTGCCAGTAAGCCAACTTCTATTCCTCGGTGCTTTTCAACAAGGACAAAATCTTGATCATGCTCATATTCCTCATGTGGATATGGAGTCGCTGCCGAGCTTTGAGCCGATCCTCGGTGTTCTTCACGGCCTTGGGACTTCTAAACTTCTGCTGATATTTGTGGTGGAGCGAAGAGCTAATTCTTGATTCTATGCAACCGCACATCACGGAGGCGAAGATGTCAATTCATGGGTCTTAGATTGGATGGTGAAAACACTCACTACAAGGCACCGACAAGTGAATTGCCGTGCCCTCCACTCGATCCTCCGATTGATGGTGCACATCGTATCTATGAAGAAAAAGAACTTTCAAATCACTATATGCAAATCTTGATGAAGCCTTTGAAGCCAAGGCAAGCCCAAGGACCAAATTCCTCGTCAAGGAATTATTATATGTGCCTCGAGCAGTCTATCGGATTACAGCGAAGACTATGAGTCCTATCAAAGGCCACGACTCGAGCGATGAAGAAGTCGTTGGCATCATGAAGAATATGCTTTTCAACATCATCCATGGCGTTCTGTCAATTTCCATGATTTCTTCATGAGGACTCGGCTAACATTGCCATGTCACCTTTTGAGCTGAAGCCTTATGCACCTTGGATTATGAGATTCATCGGTCAAGATCTTCACTGAATTACAAAGGCGATACTTTGAACCACTGCAGCTACTGCCCCGATTGAAGTCCTCAAGCGGACAATTACCTCGGTGATGAAAAGGCAAGGCTCTGCTGTGATAGATGAAGGCATTCGTCCATTGGATGGACAGTTTATAAGCGACATCCTACTCCACCAATGATGACTACGCCACACATGACTCGGCTGACAAATACCTCGGTCAAGCAAAGTCCTCAAGCTCTGCACCCAAGGTGATGGTGATCGTGAGTTACTCCTCGGTCTTCACGGAAGGTTGATCGCAATCATAAGTGGGTAAAGCATCGGTTTAGTACTCTTCTTTACAACATGACCTCCACACACAATGCGGTGAAGAAAAACCACTACTACCTTCATGAAACCTTCAAGCGCTTTGGGCTGTTCTTTCACATGTCTCTGATGAAGAAGAAGCGCAATCAATGGGACTCAAGGAAGAATTTGGTAGTCGCACCTCCTCGAAGAAATTCAAAAAGGTCAAAGTTCCTTCCTTGGTGGCCAGCTCCTATTCTTCATCTCGCGACAGCGATGAAAATGAAGATTTGGAAGACACTGCTGCTGGTCCTACTTCAACAAACAACCCCGACAATGATGGCGCTCTGTCTTCAACTTGAAATTCTTCAAGAGCGTTAGTCCTCAGTTTTGATCCTTTTGGTCATTTGATGACAAAGGGGGAGAAATTTGAGTTAGTCTTCAAGCGGTTCTAGTTTTTGTCTATTTACAGTATTTTATTAAGTTACAACTCTCGTTCTTTTGAAACCTTTTATTGGATCGAGTTGTAATCTTAAACCCGATGGTGCTTTGATACTTTTGATGCATTATGCTTTTGCATCATGCTCTGATTACAGTAGTTTTGATATTTGTTATGCTCTGATACAATTTGGCCTTTGGGCTCTGATACCCTTGATGCGTTACATTGCATAACATCAAGCACCATATTTCATCATGCATTTCAAATTCTTCATACTATATTTAAATGCGTGTATGAATTACAAGATATAGGGGGAGATCTCCATGATTCAATTCTTCAAGTGTGCATTGCCTCAAAAGCAAATTCCTCACTATGCACATCTTCAGGGGGAGTTCTTCTATATCTTGCAATCAAATTCCTCATTATCGTAATTACACTTCATATGTTTATCCCGTTGAGAACTTAACCTATATGGTCATCAATCACCAAAAGGGGAGATTGTAAGTGCATCTAGTGCCCCAGTGATTTTGGTGTATTGAAGACTTATAGGTTAAGGAACTATCGTTTGTGAGTGTACACAGGTCTATAAGTCTATGAGGAGTTTGATATTTCGGTGAAAGTCGACCCTAAAAATGAAGTTCTTCAAGCTGAAGAATTTGATATTACGAAGACTTTACGAAGACTTTGAAAGTGAAGAAATTGGTGTGACCTTGAAGACTTGGTATTCATTTGAGGAACATGAGCGTGAAGACTTTTGTTTTCATAGTTTCATTTTCTCTTTCTTGAGTCATAAAACACCGTCTTTGTTAAAGGGAATTAGAAATACTAAGGAAAAATTTCCATGTGATGCTCAACTCAAAATCCTACACCTACCAATCCCTTGAGTGAAGCTTTTGGAAATCTCATACAGATTCGAGTCAATTTCTTGATGTGAGAGGCAAGCTCTTACAGTCATTGAGAATTTATACGGCGAGGAGTTAAAATTCGCCAGTCTGGTGCCTACCGATGAGAACATGATAACCACGAGAATTTGATGTTCAAATTTCCGACCGATTCTTGTCTTCTTGCGCGGCTGTCCTAAATATCTTATCCACCTAACGGTCATATCATTGAAGGGCATTTATGTCTTTTCATGTCGGGCTGCTCCTAGGCTATAAATAGCCCCCCTACAACCACTAGTTGGTTGGCTGCTCAGAAGAACTTCGACACTTGTCATTTGAGAGCAACCCATCCTACGAGGAATTTGGCGAAAATCATCAAGTGAGGAAAAACCCAAAACCAAACCCTACAAACCCAAAGTGATTGAGCATCTTGAAGAAATTGATCCTGCGTGGATCCGACCCTTTTACCTTTGAAGGTGTGCTTCTTCCAGACGGTTAGGCGTCAAGGTCTAGAAACATCAAGAGGAATTGTGGATCGCCGGTGACCAAGTATGTGAAGGTTTGGAATCGCTGAAGACTTACCATGAGTGATTGGGCCAGTCTGCGTGACCTTAGTTCAAGGAGAATCGGTGAGGACTTGGTGTCTGAGCTGCGTGCTCGATGATGGGTGTCCGGGGCTGTGTGTCCTCGAGTTTAAATACTCGGCCGCTCAACAGACGTACAAGCCCAGGACAGCAGTTGGAACTGGTCTAACAAATCATTGTCTTCACCAACCTAACTGGTTCCACTTCCTCAACCCTTTCATTTCCTCATTCTTGTGTTGAGTGTTTGTTCATATCGTGTTTGAAGACTTTGGTGAAGACTTTCTCAATTTCCTCGGTTCAATTTCTTGATCTGTTTGTCTTCATCTTGTGTTATCATGTGATTCGCTTTACGTACTCCGTGATTGTCTTCATTTCATCATGATGACAATGCTTGTAATCTGTTATGCTTACTTGAGTACTTATTCCGCTGCAAGTATTTCTTAGCTAAGGAATTTCCTCACGGCAAATTCCTCGGTGAAGAATTCATAAAATCGCCTATTCACCCCCCCTCTAGTCGATATAGCACTTTCATGCCTGTCTTACGGCACTTGAAGCATGTGATGTGGCTCGAGATCCTTGAGCGGGGAAAACAGTGCTGATTGCCATTACCGTTTCCATTGCCATTGCCATGGCACGACTTGTTGTCTGGCTGCGGTTGTTCCCATTTCCTCCATGGTTATGACCTCCATGGTTATGATGGGTGTGCCCTCACAGTATGGAGCATAGCAGGGCCTCTTTGAGCTCGAGTTGTGCTTCCCTGGCTGTACTTCCGCTTGCGACTTCTATCTCTTTTGCTTGCCTTCAAGTATGGTGGCCTTGTCTACCAGCTCTGGTAGTTGTTGAAGGTAGCCACAATAAGCTGCATACTCAGCTCGTCATTGAGTCCCTCGAAATTTCTCCTGTTTTGCGGCATCTGTGGCCCACATCATCAGGGGCATAGCGGCGAGCTTGCTGAATTCATCCACGTCTTGTGCCACGATCACGGTTCCCTGGCGTAAGTTGCGGAACTCACGCTTCTTGGACTCATGGCTCGGTGAGACATGGCGGTCTGAAGGCTGCTTGGAACTGATCCCATGTGATGGCACCAATGGGATAAGTGGCGGTGTAGTTCTCCACCAAGAAGCTGCAGGTCCATCAAGTTGATCTTGTGACAAGCGCACCTTCTCTGCATCGATGCATCCCGGTGATTAGCTCTCTTCCGACTTTGCGGAGCCAATCATCGACCACGATCGGCTCGGTGCTACTAGAGAACACTGGCGGATTCAGCCTCAGGAATCGAGTCAAGTTGTCCACGGGGGGTGGTGGCGGTGGATTGTTGGTGTTGTTGTTCTAGTTCTGGATGAGGAGCTGCATAAGGGCATTCTGCTGCTTGGAGCAGCTGGGTGAGCTCGGCGGAAAACCGATTATCACGTCTCGGAGGCATCTGGTGTTTTGGAGTGGATGAGAAAATCAGAATAGAACAATGGTCTATGAGAAAATAACACTACCCATATGAATGCACAAACATAAACACACCAATCATTTATTCATTCCACTCAAACATGGTTCAAACTCGATTACAAAAGCTCACGACTAATCGAAATATCGGCCCTAGCGATCGACGAAAAAGTAAAAATAACATGGTGGTCGACTAAAAGTCTTCATCAATAATCCTTCGTCCTCTGGTGTGATGTCCTCTGTTGTGGCGCCTCCTCTTGCGGCTTCCTTGGTGGAACTCCTTCATAATCCTGATCATTACTCATGAGGGTCCTTCATCTCCACTCGGAAAAGGTCCTCCCCAAGTCCATCTTTTCCTCTATCGCGCAAGCTTCATCTTGGTCGTATTGTCTCCATGAAGTCGCGACTTCTTCCTCATGGTTAAGGAAGTCTGCGCGTGCCTTCTCCTCGAGTTCGAGTTCACGGAACAAAAGCTTCGGTGTGTCTTGAGTTCTGATGATGAATCTCCGTTTCACGAAGACACTCCAAGTCTGGATGTAAGAGAGTGGAATCGTCCTCGGCAGTGCGGATGATATCTCCATTCCTTGCCTGCGTGAAACCATGGCGAGTCGAGGATCGAGCTCGGCCTGTACTCCTCTCGGAGATGTCCAAGTGCTCGATAGATCGCCCGTCCCTTAGATGATCCAGTTGAACTCGGTGAACTCGAAGTCAATCGGCTCCGTGTGTCCTCGAAGGTTCTCCACAGGATATGCACTTCAATCACATGGCGGGTGTCAGCCGGTAGTGCATTGGTTGGCTTCCCGTGATCGAGGTAGAGCAATCTTCAGCTTCTTCACCATCTGGACCAGCTTTACGCGAAGGGCATCGTCTCATCGGTGGCAAAACTCCGGTAGCAAAGCGGGGTGAACTTCGATGGCCATCTAGAATGTTGAAAATCGGGAGGAGTTAGAAATGAGCAGGGGAGAATTATGGAATGATAAGGATAAAAGTAAATGGTCTCTTCCTATGGCTTTCCGATCCTGGGGTTCGATCCTCTGGTCGGCGTGTGCTCGATACCATCTCTGGCGACGACCCAATATCGGTCAAATCTTTGTGTGCATACCATCCCAAGATCATCTTTGGTACTCACGATTACATCGATAAAGTAATCAAAGTTTCAATCACACTGAATATCATTACCGTTTCTCATATAGAGTCTTTATTACAAGGGAATAAATTGGCTCAAGGCCAACTCGTGAGAAATAAACTACTAATCTTTGAGCGTAGAAGATAAGCGAGTCCATCCGACTCCAAAGGCAATCGCCAAGCGGCGGGCGTAGCCTCCTCTGATCGGAATATACCTACGCAACATAAGGCGTTGCAGCCATGTAAATCAGCTTTTGAATAAGCTGGCAAGTCATGAAGAATAACAATAATAAACTTACTATCACTATATGCATTTTGGCTGTGGAGCTCTAAGTTTCATCATTTTGCGAAAAGCAAATTTTCCCTACTACAGTGGACTTGCTTGCAAATTACTACAATTGTTGGTAGTTATTGAGATGGTTCCGCCAACCAATATCTCATTCCCAAATTATTAAGTCATAAAACCCCTCAAATTAATTCATTAGTTTTAGTGTTGAGATTTCGAATACTTCCAAGTTCGAGGCTCAAATTTTACGTAACAGGGGACACGGCTAATCGATTAGATCTTTAACTCTGCGAGAGGTTTGCACTTTTCCGCAAGAATCATTCCCTCCTTTTAAGTCTTAGCACTTCATGGTGTTTGAAGGCGGGGCCAGATAAACAGGGTCTTCCAAAGAGTTCTTACAGCTCTGCAGTACCCATCAATCCTACCGTTCTTCTACATCTCGTAGTACCGTCCGACCAGCGTCACTACTAAGGTTAACCCAGCGAGCCCATAATGGCTTGCGGCTGCAGTGAGTGCTTCGGTCATGGGGCATCCATCCTTCTCTTCGTGGCTGGGTGAAGCTTTCCGCAAGATGTCATGGCACTTCTCCATGCATCCGGCCAACCTTTGGGTTCTCCGGGTGCCCGTCAGCAAATCCTCCACCCGTAGTGATTTTCGAAGTCCATCTTGATCATTGTAGTTCATGGGGTTGTCATCATCATTGACTCTCACATCTTGCTTATGAATTTCACTCAGCAAAACCGTCTCTGAGCATAGCAAAGTAAACTACTTAGTCCGGGGTCATGGTAACAAGGGATTGGTTCATCCTACCACATGATACTACTCAAGATTAATAACTTCAAAATTTCAACTCTGCATGCATGGTGGGGTGGTGACAATTTCTAATGCACAAAAACATAGGTATAGAAATAACATGATCAAAACTTGCCTTCTTGATGATCCTCGTAAGCTAAAGATTAAGTAGTAGCAAGCTTAGCACTCAGGAAACTCTACTGAGACAAACAATAATCACAATAAGCATATAGCATAGGATCACATAACACAATAGCATAACAAAAGTAACACACCAAAACCAACAAAGCAAAAATCCAAAGGAAAAACTCAAAGAAAACCAACTCAAGTCTTTCCTACTTCAAACAACAACTAAAAGTAGTTTTATATAATAAAAATTTCTCAACATAACCAAATCATGGTTTAGGTTAACTTAACAGAAAAGATTTCCCTAAGCAACTAGGAGCAAAAGAATTAATTTAAAATCTATTGTGGAACTCCTATTAGGCCTAATTCAATTTCTATTAAGAAAAATAAAATAAAACTTCTATTTATTATAAATAAAAGTTCATCCATTAAAGTGACAGAAACTATCCTAGAATAATCAATCACATGTTAAAATAAATTTATTTACTAAATAAAATAATAGGAAAACAGTAGCTAGTTAATTAATTAGGATTAACAAGATTCTGCTTAAAACTATTTTTTATTAATCCTAAAATACCCAAATTAATTCCTATGATTTGGTAATGTCAAAATAAAGTTGGGACAAAAGAATCATCCAAAATAATTTTTCTAACTCAAGTTATAGCAGATTTACTATTCTGACTAAAACTAAATTAAAGCAATTTTAATTAATTTTAAAATAGCTAAATATATATTCTACAGAAACTATAGAAAATTTGCAAACCAACAAAAAAGAATCACCTAAAATATTAAACAGAATAAAAGATATGAATTTTTCAAAACAGGAACTATTACATTAAAACAGAAAATGAAATTAAAGAAAAAGGGCCTAATGGGCCTAAAGCATACTTGGCGTAATATAACCTAAAGGGGCCCTAGGGTTAAACTAGTGGGCGGGCTAATAAGAAAAACCCTAACTAAATAAACCGTAAGCGAACCGGTCGAGGCAAGGCGGTTTTATTATAAAAGCGTACCCCTTGAGGTCTAATCTCTGTAGTAGATTTCGCATCAGACGGGGAGGGTCTCCGTGACTTCCGGCTCGGCCATGGCGGCCAGCGATGAGTGCGTTGAGGCCCGGTCGTCGGGAGGTCGGCCAGTGGCGGCGGGTCTTGAGACGAGGTCGAGGCGTCTGGTGGAGTCGGTGGGGGTCGGGAGTGGCTAGAGGCGGCAGTGATGGAAATGGCGGCGGGGACTCGGGTCTCAGTGAGCTCGGGAGAGAGAGAAGGGGTCAGCGAGGCTAGGGGAATGGGGTGAGGCGGCGGCTTATATAGGCGGGGCCTCGGCCTTGCTTCGAGGCGATCGGGAGGATCGAGATCCGGATCTCGCGAGATCCGTGATCGTGTGTGCCAGCGAGCGTGGGGAGGGGTTGAAGAAGGGTGGGGCCTGCTTGTCGGTGAGAGAGAGGGGGTGGGGCGGCCGGCGGCCGTGTGGCAGCTTCAGTCTTGAGGCGAGTGAGGCAGTCTTTGGGCAGCTCGGTACTACAGTGGGCCTTGAGCTGCGCTGGCGCTTGATGGTGTGGCAGGCTGGGCAGGGGGCTGGCTGGCGCTGGGGGGGGTTTATCTTTTTTGAATTTATTTTTTAAATAAAACAAAATAGAGATAACAATATATATAAATATTTTATATAGGGTATATATATACCAAAATGATGGGGAATATTCCTATCATTTGAACATTTTCGAGGCAAAATCAAACTTTATAAAAATCCATTTTTTCAAATTCAAATAAAATTCAGATTTGAATCCAAAACTTTTGGCAATGTTTTCCTCTGATATTTTGGAGTGTCATGTTTACTCCTCTCATACTTTTGATCAAGTATTTATCGGGCATAGTTTTTGAAATGTTTCCCACTTGCCAAAGTTTGAATTCAAATTCAAAACTCAAAATCCTCTGAAACTTCAAATGGCATTCAAATTCAAGCAGGATGCATAGGATGTAGCTATAATTGTAAAACATTCCAAATAGGAAATTTGGGATGTTACACAATATCTCTATATTATTAATGCATCTATATACTTGGTAAAGGGTGGAAGGCTCGGCCTTATGCAGTGTTTTGTTCCACTCTTGCCGCCTAGTTTAGTCATATCGGTATTATGTTCCCGGATTTTGCGTCCCTAACGTGGTTGGGTGGTTTATGGGACCCCCTTGACAGTTCGCTTTGAATAAGACTCCTCCAGCAAGGCCCAACCTTGGTTTTACCATTTGCCTCACCACCACCTATACCCTTTCCTTGGGTGGCCAACCGAGGTCATCTTTATTAGCCCCGGGCGATGCTTATCTAAGTGCTGGTTCGAACCGAGCTACTGCAGAGGCCACCTTGGGGCTACTTGAGGTTGGTTTTACTCGTAGCTAGTCTCATCGGTGTTGCCACGAGCGAGATATGTGCAGCTCCTATCGGGATTTGTCGCCACATCGGCGGCTTTCTGATCTTGTTTTATTCTTGTCGAAATGTCTTGTGGCAGGATTAGAGACTGATCGGGTCTTCACAGGGAGAAGGAATATCCTTCGTCGTCGCGAGAGCTTATCATGGGCTAAGTTGGGACACCCTGCGAGGTATAAACTTTCGAGAGCCGTGCATGGTTATGTGGCGAGATGGGAATTTGTTAATGTCTGGTTGTAGTAAACTTGAAGTAAACTCTTCTAAAATACACCAACCGTGTGCGTAACCGTGAGTGTCTCTTTTCGGGGTGGATCGAGAAGAGAACACGGTTTCTGGGTTATGTTTGGCGTAAGTAGGAGTTCAGGATCACTTCTTTATCATTGCTAGTTGACGACCGTTCCGCTTGCTCTCTCCTCGCTCTTATTTGCGTTGGTTAGCCACCATATATGCTTAGTCGCTGCTGCGACCTCACCACTTACCCCTTCCTTACCCCTTTAAGCTTTGCTAGTCTTGATACCCATGGTAATGGGATTCTTTGAGTCCTCGTGGCTCACAGATTACTACAACAACGTTGCGGTACAGGTTATCACGATGCTCATGGCCTTGAGGCGATGTTGCTTGTTTTGGAGTTCTTCTTACGCTTCTTCGATCGGGGATAGGTTCGGTTGACGGCCTGGGCTAGCAGAGTGGATATTGTTTGAGTTTACATTTATGTTTCATCAAGTGAGCGGATGTTGATCTTATATATGATGTGATGTTGTAATCGTGTGGCATTGTATGCCTTATGTATGTATCCCCATCTATTATGTATTGTTGATGTAATGATATCCACCTTGCAAAAGCGTCTTCAAGATGCGCTTCTATCCTTGGTGGGACCATCGAGTTCCTTTAGGATAGGGTCGCATCTTAGGCGTGACCTCTACTTGGTGCAAGGAATTTTGGCTAGCATGAGGGGAAAGGCAAGCTCAACATGTTTGAATGATCCATGACAATATACTTTAAGCGAGATGTCGGAAAACATAAACCATTACGTTGTCTTCCTTGTCCAACATCAACTCTTTAGCATGTCATACTTAATGAGTGCTCCCAATCATAAAAGATGTCTCACGATAGTATATTTATATGTGAAATCTCTCTCCTTCAATATTCTTTCATGAATTGTTCAAATGACCAATACAAGCTTGCTAACCTTCAATAAATTTACAACCTCTGCTTCTTAGACATGAAGTCATTACTCCCCATGGGATAAGAAAATGAGGCAAATATAATTTCAGATTTATGACATTCAACTCATTCAACCATTTACTCATAGGATATAAGTGAAGCACACGAGTAGATGACAAACTACTCCAAAAAGATATAAGTGAAGATCAATGAGTAGCTAAATAATTATGTAACTATCGAAGACTCTCTCTCATTTAAAATTTCAGATCTTGGTATTGTATTCAAACAGCAAGCAAAACAAAATAAAATGACATTGCAAGGATAGCACAACTCATGTGAAGAAGCAAAAACTTAGGCTCAACCGATACTAACCGATAGTTGTTGAAGAAGAAAGGTGGGATGCCTACGGGGCATCCCAAGCTTAGATACTTGAGACTTCTTGAAATATTATCTTGGGGTGCCTTGGGCATCCCCAAGCTTGAACTTTGTGTCTCCTTAATTCCTCTCATATCATGGTTTCTCTATTTCTCAAAAGCTTCCTCCACCAAACTCGACAAGAACTTCGTGAGATAGGTTAGTATAAACCAATGCAAAACCTTATCACTTTCTACTGTAACAAATCACTAAAATTATTATTCAATATTGAATTCTAAATGCCTCTGCATATTTAATACTCCTATCCTCAAATAGAATCATTAAACAAGCAAACATATGCAAACAATGCAAACATAACAGCGATCTGCCAAAACAGTACAATCTGTAAAGAATGCAAGATTCATCATACTTGCCTAACTCCAGAAATTATGAAATAAAATTCCCACTGTAGTAAATTTATCAGATCTAATTATGCAAAAGTTTCAACATTATATCATACTCTGACTTTTCTAGGGAATTTTTGCAACAGCGGTAAACTTTATGTTTTCAAACAGCAACATGTATCTTGGCAAAATAAGCATGGTAAAGGCTATCCTTGACTTTTTTATTGAAACTAAAGATGAAAAACATTATTCTAAATAAAAGAAAGCAAAAAATACCAAAATAAATGACACTCCAAGCAAAACACATATCATGTGGTGAATAAAAATATAGCTCCAAGTAAAGTTACCGATGAACGAAGACGAAAGAGGGGATGCCATCCGGGGCATCCCCAAGCTTAGGTTGTTGGTTGTCCTTGAATATTACCTTGGGGTGCCTTGGGCATAACCAAGCTTAGGCTCTTTCCACTCCTTATTCCATAGTCCATGAATCTTTACCCAAAACTTGAAAAGTTCACAACACAAAACTTAACAGAAAACTCGTAAGCTCCGTTAGCGAAAGAAAAGAAAACACCACTTCAAGGTACTGTAAAAAACTCATTATTTATTTATATTGGTGTTAAACCTACTGTATTACAACTTCTCTATGGTTTTTAAACTATTTTACTAGCCATAGAGTCATCAAAATAAGCAAACAACACAATGAAAACAGAATCTGTCAAAAACAGAACAGTCTGTAGTAATCTGTAACTAACGCAAACTTATGGAACTCCAAAAATTCTAAAATAAATTGCTGGACCTGAGGAATTTGACTAGTAATCATCTGCAAAATAATAAACTAAATAGCACTCTCCAGTAAAAGGTTCTAGCTAATCTCGTGGCGCTAAAGTTTCTGTTTTTTACAGCATGATCATAAAGACTTCACCCAAGTCTTCCCAAAGGTTCTACTTGGCACAAACATTAATTAAAACATAAAACCACATATAAACAGAAGCTAGATGGATTATTTATTCCTAAACAGAACCAAAAATCAAGAAACTAAAATAAAATTGGGTTGCCTCCCAACAAGCGCTATCGTTTAACGCCCTAGCTAGGCATGATGATTTCAATGATGCTCACACAAAGATAAAAATTGACACATAAAGAGAGCATCATGAAGAATATGACTAGCACATTTAAGTCTAACCCAATTCCTATGCATAGGGATTCTGTGAGCAAACAACTTATGGGAACAACAATCAACTGGCATAGGAAGGCAAAACAAGCATAACTTCAAGATTTTAAGCACATAGAGAGAAACTTGATATTATTGCAATTTCTACAAGCATACATTCCTCCCTCATAATAATTTTCAGTAGCATCATGAATGAATTCAACAATATAACCAGCACCTAAAGCATTCTTTTCATGATCTACAAGCATAGAAAATTTACTACTCTCCACATAAGCAAAATTCTTCTCATGAATAGTAGTGAGCAAACTCAACAAAATAACTATCATGTGATTGAAAATTAAGATCAAGATGACAAGTTTCATGGTTATCATTATTCTTAATAGCATACATGTCATCACAATAATCATCATAAATAGCAACTCTGTTATCATAATCAATTGGAACCTCTTCCGAAATAGTGGATTCATCACTAAATAAAGTCATGGCCTCTCCAAATCCACTTTCATCAATATAATCATCATAAATAGGAGGCATGCTTTCATCATAATAAATTTGCTCATCAAAACTTGGGGGACAAAAAATATAATCTTCATCAAACATAGCTTCCCCAAGCTTGTGGCATTGCATATCATTAGCATCATGGATATTCAAGGTATTCATACTAACAACATTGCAATCATGCTCATCATTCAAATATTTAGTGCCAAACATTTTAATGCATTCTTCCTCTAGCAATAGAGCACAATTTTCCTTTCCATCATACTCACAAAAGATATTAAAAAGATGAAGCGTATGAGACAAACTCAATTCCATTTTATTGTAATTTTCTTTTATAAACTAAACTAGTGATTAAAAAGAAACAAAAGATTAGATTGCAAGATCTAAAGATATACCTTCAAGCACTCACCTCCCGACAGCGGCCTTGAAAGAGCTTAGTTGACGGGGTGTGAGTGAGTGCCGCTACCTAGCCTCCCGGCAGCGGCGCCGAGAAAAGAGCTTGATGTCTACTACACAACCTTCTTCTTGTAGGCGTTGTTGGGCCTGCAAGTCTGCACAGGTTTGTAGGACAGTAGCAAATTTCCCTCAAGTGGATGACCTAAGGTTTATCAATCCGTAGGAGGCATAGGATGAAGATGGTCTCTCTCAAACAACCCTGCAACCAAATAACAAAGAGTTTCTTGTGTCCCCAACACACCCAATACAATGGTAAATTGTATAGGTGCACTAGTTCGGCGAAGAGATGGTAATACAAGTGCAATATGGATGGTAGATATAGGTTTTGTAATCTGAAAATATAAAAACAGCAAGGTAGCTAATGATAAAAGTGGCGTAAGCGGTATTGCAATGAGGAAACAAGGCCTAGGGTTCATACTTTCACTAGTGCGAGTTCTCTCAACAATAATAACATAGATAGATCATATAACAAGCCCTCAACATGCAACAAGAGTCACTCCAAAGCCACTAATAGCGAACAACAAACGTAGAGATTATGGTAGGGTACTTAACCACCTCAAAGTTATTCTTTCGGATCGATCTATTAAAGAGTTAGTACTATAATAACACCTTAAGACACAAATCAACCAAAACCCTAATGTCACCTAGATACTCCATTGTCACCTCAAGTATCCGTGGGCATGATTATCGATATGCATCACACAATCTCAGATTCATCCAACCAACACAAAGTACTTCAAAGATTGCCCAAAAGTTTCTCTGGGAGAGTCAAGAAAAGCGTGTGCCAACCCCTATGCATAGGTTCATGGCGAAACCATAAGTTGGTCAACAAAACATACATCAAGTGGCACGTGATATCCCATTGTCACCACAGATAAACACGGCAAGACATACATCAAGTGTTCTCAAATCAAAGACTCAATCCGATAAGATAACTTCAAGAGGAAACTCGATTCATCACAAGAGAGTAGAGGGAGAAATATCATAAGATCCAACTATAATAACAAAGCTTGCGATACATCAAGATCGTGCCATAGAGAGACACGAGAGAGAGAGAGAGAGAGAGATCAAACACATAGCTCTTGGTATATACCCTCAGCCCAGGGTGAACTACTCTCCTCGACATGGAGGCTGGGGTGATGAAGATGGCCACGGTGATGGGTTCCCCCTCCGTGAGTCGGAATGGCTCCCGAGAGGTTTTGGTGGCTCTGGAGGCTTGCGGCGGCGGAACTCCCGATCTATCTTCTCCGTGGATGTTTTTGAGTGCATTGGGACTATATAGGCGAAAGAAGTCGGTCGGGAGGTGCTCAAGGGGCCCACGAGGGCGGGCGCGCCCGATGAGAAGCGCGCTCCCTATCTCTGGCCTCCTCGAGGATCTTCGGCGTGAACTCAAGTCTCGAGGATGATATTCTTCCCAAAAATAACGATGTCGAAAGTTTCATTCCGTTTGGACTCGTTTGATATTCCTTTTCTTGAAATCTTGAAACGAGCAATAAAAGCAGCAATATGGGCTGGGCCTCCGGTTAATAGGTTAGTCCCAAAAGTAATATAAAAGTGTATAATAAAGCCCATAATCATTCAAAACAGATAGTAAAATAGCATGAATGCTTCATAAATTATAGATACATTGTAGGCGTATCAATAAGTAATAGTATTACTCCCTCGAGTCTAGGTGTATAAGTCTTCCCTCCTTCTTGGTCACGGTGCACAACCAAAGATGACTTATTGACACTGGACGGAGGGAATAGCTCTGATTGCAAGCATATATCGAGAGGCGTGTAGTGCGATAGTATATTGTAAAGTTTGTGCTATATGCGTACTTGCAAAATCGTCGAATACACAAGGTTTCAAACTTTCCCTTTTACATACCTAATTAAGGGCGCTAAAAATTCCTGAGCGTTAAGGATTTATCATTTCGTCCCAAAACTAATGAGATCGCCTTCTGAAACAAAAATTATACTCCTCCTAAAAGCCACGGCGCTCGCTTGAGGCGCTTGCGGCGAACCACGAGTGCCACAGTGCGCGGCCGTTTCAGTAGCGCCGACACAGCGCCTCTTCCTCGGCCTGCGCAACTCGTGAGGTGCTGATTGGCGGCTTGCCCGGCGGCGCGATCTCACTGTGTGGTGATCCGGCGCCAGCAGGTACTCCTCCTCGTTAGGCGTGCACGGTCCACGTCGCCAAGCGTAGATGGCGCTTGGGCCCGGCGCACTTTCGGGGCATCGGCACGGGCGT
Source organism: Aegilops longissima (assembly GCA_021605205.1). Classification (NCBI taxonomy): domain Eukaryota; kingdom Viridiplantae; phylum Streptophyta; class Magnoliopsida; order Poales; family Poaceae; genus Aegilops; species Aegilops longissima. Next base: position 23,386 of record JAHIAM010000583.1, read on the forward strand.
CCTCCGCCACCTCACGGCCCTCGCACGAGCCTCCTACCAAAGAGCCAATTGCACGACTCTCTCGGGCCGCGACATAGGCCTCCCGGGAAGCTTGTTCCGTGGTGCGCTTCTCTTCCGACCTTCTTCTCCGCCTCTATTTTGGCGCTCTGCTGGAAGCAAAGCCTCCCACAGGCGACATCCATTTCTTTCAGCTCCTCAAGTGCAGGAGGCTCGGCGGGCGGCTGGCGTTCTCCTCGTGTGAGGAGCGATCGTCCTTCGTGAGCGTCTTTGGCGAGATTAGAACACCGCGCGTCCACCTCGGGCGTCGCGGCGAGGCGGAACATCGGCGCATCCTCCTCGACTAGTGGCGGCGAGAGCGGAATGACGGCAGCGTCGCGTTCTGGCGAGGCGGAACACCGCAGCGTCCTCCTCGACTAGTGGCGGCGAGAGCAGGCAGCGACGCGTCGCGTAGCGGCGAGGCGGAACACCAACGCGTCCTCCTTGACTCGTGGCGGCGAGCGGAACAGCGGACAGCGTGACCGTCCCAGCGGTGCAGCGAGGCTCCTAAGGCTTGGGAGGCGATGCCATGGTGGTCGGCGTGAGAGGGAGGGAGGAGATGGCGATGAGCGTGAACATGAGGGGAGGAGATAGCGATGTCGTGGGGCGCGATATTTATAGCGACAATGGCACACCTCGTAAGATATGGGTGAGTGCATTGACTTAACTGCAGGTCGGTTGTATCAGCGACATGTGGGCGGACCCTGTTGGGCCCATATGCCGATGACTAATCACCTGCGATTAAATGCTTGACTACGTGGGCATATTTGTTGGAGTAAATGCAGGGGAGGCGAAGGGTGGAAATATTGCTGGTCTGTGGTTAGACGGCGTGGGGGAGGATAGTCATGCATGCAGATTTTTTCACGGGGTGGAGTGGTGGGACGCCGGAGGAGAAGGAGAGTTTGGCAGGCATATTGTTTCCACACATGGAGAGGAAAAGATTTGGAGACAAGCGGGCTTCCCTACGGTATGGGCGGAGCGGTGCATAATAAGTCATCTTGCATGCGGGCTAGGTATAGTCTCAAGTCATTAAAACATACCGCCCCACACATGTTCATATTTCAAGGTGCACTAAATTATTGCATGCGATGATTAAGGCTGGCCATAATGGTGGTATCTTAGCTGGTATCATGCACAGGAATAGCAAACATCTTGATGTGGCAAAATTAAAGAAGAGAGGGGTTAGAGTAACTAGTGTTCATGCATGCATTGGTAAACACATTTTTGTGAAGAACGACAGCACTAGTTGAGTATTTTTGCAGACTTCAAAAACTATTCCACAATGTCAACATTCACAATGTCAAATCAATATTTTACACTCATTATAAAGCGTAGTTCTTATACTCATTATAATCGGTGTGTCTTGGTGTGGCTGGTTAATTAATATAAGGTGGTGTTCAAAAAAGTATAAATTTGGTCAAACACTTTGCAAGCGGTTAGCAGGGAGTAAAAAGACCAGAGGAGTATCATGCATGCGGAGTAGGCAAAAAATTGCTTGTCTAAAAAGGCAAAAAATTGCTCATTTATAGCGGTCAAAGTCTCAAAGACACGACCCAGCGAGAGGCGAAGGTCGTGGGGCGCGACGTTTGGCGGAATTAAGTGAGATTACATCCGCAGCGGCATAGCATGCGAACAGGCGAAGCTATCGTCGGGCCCTACGATATGGGTCTAGTAGACATGACATCTAGTGGGTCCCGCATAGTTCTCGAGAACTCTTTGGGGCTTGCAGCCGTTTATCCACCGGGCAAGCCAGCAACCCACGCGTTCGCCGCGCCCTACTCGTCCCGTCTTCTACCTTACAACGATTCGCTCCCAATCGTCCGTCCTTTCACATTAGTTCGCTCCTGTTTTTTTTGCGGGTACAACAGTTCAACTTCTCCTAACCCTCCTCCAAAATCCTTGGCCTCCCAAATCTCCATAATTCGCTGCTGAGTACCGGGTTAGAGCCATCACCAGCGATAAGTTCATAAATCATCTACACCGTGGATCCGAGGCGGTGAAAGCATGGCTTGCTCGCTTCCTCGCATGTTCAGCAGTTCAGCGGATGAGTGGGTCGTTGGGCTAGATGTTGAGTACACCACAGTCTGGGGCGAGAGAAGGATCGAAAGGGCGAAGAGAGGAAGAAGCCCATCGTGATCGAGGTTTGCGTACATAATGTTTGCTTGGTCTACCACATATGCCATGCCGATGTTGAGTGCCAGGATTTTAGAACTTCCTCAAGGACAAAGCAGTGAAATTAATTCTTTGTAGGCTTTGAGAGCAGCGGTGATGTCTGCGTCGGATAGGTCGTTGTAGGCCAGCCCTTGATCTCGGAAGAGCAAGCTGGTGTCCTCCTCTCAACCTTCAATGCTGACCACGGCAGCGAGCATGATTGATCGCCGTGGCTAAATTGAAGAAACCTCATCACGAGTTTCATCATGCATGGGAGTCGAAGACATTAGATGAAGATCACATCACATGCGCAACAATGGATGCCTACCTTTGTTTAAATATCTACAAGGGTTGGATGAAGAAGCGAGCCAGTGTCGGTTCAAGCAAAAGCGTCGTGAAGAGGAAGAGGAAGAGGGCGAGGGGCGAAGTCGAGGATGTGGACTCGGACTCAGGTAGGTGGCGATGCCGTCGCTCATCTGGTTCTCTGCGGTGTCAAGCGGACTAGTTGCTTAGTTTATTTTCAAGGGTGTGTTGTCTTTGAGGCCCCAGCAGAACTATGTTTATGTTCTTTCTCGTTATTTGAACTCTTTAGTATATGCAGTAGTACTAGTACTATGTCTTACTCTTGTTCTTCTTGCAGTTGGTACTCTGCTCGTATCTTGAGTTCCTCTTGTACTTATCGTTCGTACTAGTAGTATAATTTGGGTCGATCGATTTGTGAAAGAAGTTGACAGTGAAGGAAGAAGGCGGCGGAAGAGGTGGAAGAAGCCCTTCTAGACATCCATGTTGCATCAAGCGGCTCACATGGTCGGTGACCCAAAGTGCTCCATCAGTTGCGGGATCACGTGGCATTCAAGGTCTCGAAGGTAGATTCGCGTCACGCACCCGGTTTGCGGAGCTCGGCCTTTGCACGCCGACCCGCGCGACAGCCACCATCGTGCCTCCTCCGCGGCGGAGCGACAATGACACGCTAGTTCCTCCTTGCGGCGTCTTGAAAACGCGCTCGTCCTCCTCTTTATGCGCTGCGTGCATAGGCAGCTCCACCAGCTACTTTCGCGTGCTTGGCAGCGTGGCGGCATCGAGGAGGGCTGCGCGGCGTGGCGGCGAGCCTTGACTTCATGGCCGAGGATGGCGGCGACAGCGGTGATGGGCGAAAATTGTTGGCTGGAAGCGGTAGGCGGCATGCGCCAGCGGCTGACATGGCATATTGATGAGTCTTGGCGTGTGGGAGCTTACTTTAGTTTTATATATAGGTTGGTCAAACTTAAAAAAACCGTACTAGTACGTAAACATTAGACTTAGGCAGCGCTTTTATTATTTAGTACCACAGCCACGATCGGAATCTGTGCAAGTGCGTGAGCAATGACGGCCTTGATCGATCAAGCGGTGCGTCACCGTTTGGCGCTCGAAGGACATCCACGAACCTTTTTGTGTGTGTGAGAACAATCCTCGAATATTACTCAACTTTTTTCCTGTGAAAGTTCTTGGCTGCAATATTTCCATATATTTGAATTTAGCTCCAGTTCGTGTTTATTTGGATTTGGGCGTTTTAGGTGCACCTAGTTTTTTAATACTGATTTTGTGTGTGGTGAGAGAGAACATGTGTATGTGTCCATATGTGTGTTGTGGCGGAAGGGCAATGTGGAGTCGGTGTGCGTGTGATCTGAGACATAGAGAGTGTGCATGTGCAAATGATCATGCATGAGTGAGACATAGGCAGATGCCGATCGTTGTGTATACATGAGAGAGCGGTCTTCTAGTTTACTTGTGTGTGTGTGTGTGAGAGAGAGAGGGGGGGAGAGAGGGAGAGAGGAGCATCGTAACACAACAACCATCTCTCTCGATTAAATCCCAGTCCTTCGCTTGGCAGTGCATGCAACACATGCATCAGCAGCACATTTGACACCCTCACCGGCCCTGCCCACCTCAAGGCCCGCACAATCTCTTCGTGAATACCCATTTCCCTCCTTGGGTTTGTTTTCTCTCAATAACACACACACACACACACAGAGAGAGAGAGACACTGCAGCACAACACACACCCCGAGCACACAACTCATACCCATCCAAGGGTTATCTGGCGACCACTCTAAGCTTGTGCTTATTTGCACCCCAACATGCACAACACCTCAATCTTCAAGAGGGCATCAGTAGATCGAAGGCGAAAACCACACGCGCTAGAGAATCTTGGGGTCATTTGGAAGCAGGGGTGATGTGGCGATGGTGGTGACTCCTCCCCACCCTCTCTCCCTCTCTTGCACAAAATTACCAATCCCTATCTCCCCACAAAATTGTCAATCCCTCAACCCACAGATCCTTCCCTCTAGTCCATGTTTTTCAGCTCTCTCATCAAACATGTTGTCTCTTCTCCTTCCACGTATCTGAGAATCCGGATGCTACGCATCTCATGTATAATACATGTATCCATCTTTCTCCACAGACCTAACTTCTTCTCTCTCTCTTCTCTCTCTATCTCTCTCCATGTCTCGTTAGGTTTGTCTCCTACTCTCTAGTCCACATACATACAATCTTTCCGGCCCTATCTGCTCCATCTTCAAAAGCTCTCTCTGCGTTTCATTCACACATTGGGATATGTCAAAATGTTGCTTCTATAATGGCTGATGTAGAGTTATGGTTGTTTTGTTGCATCCTACAAAGTAATAACTATGAAATGCATTTAGATTCTCATTTGGTGGGATTATGTGAGTTTGAGCATGTTGTGAAGTACTATAGACCTTTTATACATCTTGGGATTAAGCGGTGATTGTAACTATTGAATTTTATAGACCATTACATTCGAAGTCAATAACCTAATATATTTATTTCACAATTTCAACAAATGATTAGTTCACTACAAACTAAGAAAACAAATGTGTACTCCTCCGTTTTATTTAAGTCCAGCGTATTAGCATTGGTCAAAGTCAAGTTTTGTAAACTCTCGAAAGCTTATAACAAAAATATTAGCATATATAATAACAAATACATACCATTAGATTCATTATTGAATGTACTTTCACATCATACATATTTGTTATGGAAAATGTTTATATTTTCTATAAACTTAGTCAAACTTTAGGAAGTTTGACTTGATCAAACCTAATATGCGAGTTTACTACTACTACTAGCTAGTTGCTTGCGAATCACTCAACACACCACGGGAGTCGGTGTCACAAAATTTTGAGGTCGTGGGAAAATCTCCAGCGACCCTGATTGACGATGGGAAGTTACCATCATAGCCTTGGAACAGGCCTCGGATGGCGCTTGGTAGGGGCTGTTTCGTAACTTCAAGTTCACCCTACCCGCCAACCCCACCCGGCACCCAGTAGTACACTGAATACTCCCGGTTTCTATCCCCACATAAAATAGACTTCTCACGGCACACGCAGCCGCCGTGCTCCTCCCCTTTACATGGCGCTTTTCGTCCACCGTATCGCATCTGCCTCATCAGCGACCTCATCTGCCGCCTTGGAGCAGTCCACCGTCGTCGTCGTACGGAGCCTCTTCCCGGCATCGTCTTCCACGGTCTCGGATCACTTCCGGAAGCCGGCGTAGCCTTGAAGTACCACCGTCATGGACAATGGGCCGACTCTGTTGCCGACCATGACTCACATAGGCCGCCGCGACCATCGTTCTCCTCCTCGATTGGTAATGTGTGTATTGAATCCTTAGCGGTACATGTGCGAGTTCAATTTTGTTCATACCTACCCTTCAAATTTCCTGGGTGCTATTGTTCCCGTAGAAGTTATTGGTTATAGCCTCCATTGTCCAACAGAATATCGGCTTGTAATTGTGCATCGCTCCTGTATTGCGATGTGTTTGGGTAGGTTTTTCATCTGCAACCAGTAGTGTGGCAAATGATGGAAAGGTTTTTAGAACTAGCAAGATGCCCATGCGTTGCACACATCAAGATGCATTTGTATGAGTAGTTTATCTTGTGGGAGAAAAGGATGAACGGGGGAAGGCCTTATTTGCAAATCTGGAGAGGGGTATGGGTATCTTTTTGCAAAATTCCCATTTGTTTCCTTCCTATCTGTCATATATAAATCAGACGGCCTATATTGCAAGAAAAAAAGTATAGAGAAAAAAAGTAGACAATAAAGGAAGTAGAGATAAATATTAAATATCAAATATTAAATAAATATAATAGTAGAGAAGTAGAGATAGCAGAGGCGTCGGGAAAGGATCATGTGTGGAAATGTGACGGCAGCGTCGCTAGTTTTAGCCTGTGGCGTCCGTGGCTTATAAAATCAACGCCCTCCACCACTATGTGCCTTGCCACGCTCTCTCCCGCTCTGTGCCTCGCCACCGCTCTCTCCGCTCTTTTTAGCCTTCTTGTCGCGCGTGCCGAAACTTGGGGATACCGCGGCGTCGTCGCGCCCTCTGCGGACTTCTCCATGAGATCGATTCATGGGATGGGCCTCGGCCTCGGCAATTCGACACATGCGAGGCCGCCCGCAGCGTCACGATCTTGGCGGTGTGGCGCCTCCGGTGGCCTCATAGAACATTGAACTTCCCCAGCGTGCCGGCGGGAGCGGCGCGGAGCTCAGCGCCTGCTGGCGGCTTAGCACCGGCGAGGATCGTCGTGACAGCGGGCGGGAGCACCGTCTCGGCATCACCGAGATGGGCGAGGAAGCCATGGTTGTGGCGCAACACTTCCGCGGACATTATCAGCGGCCTTGAGTTCTCGCGCAAAGAAAAGCGGAAAGGGATAAGAGGAGGCGGAAGCGAGCCGCTATCGCGAGGACAAGCGTGGGGCGGCGGACGCTCAATTCAACATGAGGCTAGGAGCAGCGTCGCACAGGAATCCGGCGGCGATCGGTATCTTCACACCTACAGTCGGGCGTCGGAGGAGGACATCACGAGGAGGTCGGACGACGAGGAAGTAGTTGAATTATCTTTTTATCTATCTATGCTGAGAACTATCCTCTACTCTCTAGTATCTACTTCTCGATCTCAGCACTTTGTAAATGCTTTTTAAAGCGCCCGCGTTGCGATTCTGTTGGAGATGCTCTAACATGGCGGGCAGTGCTTTAATGTTGCCCACAAGATCTGTGAGTATTACTAGTAGTATATTTTTCTTGCCATGTTGAGATTTTAAAACCACAGTGCGAACATGCGGGAGGAGCAATGAAGACCAAACACGGGATATTCGGGACATCTTCAAGGGCGTGGCAAGTTAAAGAGGAGCTGCACGAACACTGTAAAGCGAGCTTTGGTAAGTAACACCCTTTCAATTACTTTCGTGTAGCCTCGTGTTCTTGATGTGTATATGTTGTAGTTTCTGTTTCTCTTAAGCGTGGTGTTCTTGATGTGTAATAAGAAGGGTCTTAATCGTCCTAATGCTTTCGTTTTAGCTTGATGTAGGAAGTGGGTGTTCTCACCTTGTAGTCTGTTTTATTTATTTTTCCTTTTGAATTCACTTCTCGATTTACATTTATCGGCTTCTACTAAATGGATCTAGGTTGCTCTGGTATTGATCTAAAAAAGTAACTTCATGTCGGGATGCAGTTCTGCGAGGAGGAAATATGGTCAACCTCGAGATCATGTTTCCAAAATGAGGCTGGATTACACACAAGGTGCAGTTCCTAATGATGTTGGATTAGACACAAGGTGCAAATTCGAGATGATCTGGATTACACACAAGCCGGTGGAGTAAATCGACTGTTCATGTCCTCGTGGCATTAGTAAAGGTTGAAAGAAAGTGCAGCAGCCCTTGAGAATGTGCTGAGTTCTGAAGAAGCGAAAAGAGCACTCGGATGCTCTCTTCACCCAAGCCAAAGAAGAGATGGAAGAAGCGAGAAATAAGCTAGCGAGAGGCGGAGCAGGCTAGGCGTCTCCTGCTATCTAAGCAGTTGTCAATACAAAATTTCCTTCATAATAGCTAGGTTCAAATGTTTATCCGTCGGCATGCTGTTGTGATGTCCGTGCATCTCTTGATGTGGCACAAAATGTTTTTTGGGTCATGTAATAACAGCAATTACTTTCCAAACAATAACGATGGCGAAGCATTGGACATGAGTATAGTTCACGCGCAAGCCCGACATTCCAAGTTCAACTTCACATCAAACTCATGTTCACGAGATATCGCACATTCATACATAATGTACACAACCATGATTCACTTCAAAGCCAAAAAAATGTGAGGAGAGTTATAAATAAAGAAAATCCTCTACTAGTTCACTGCTACGGTCTGAGCACAACAAGTCAAGACCATCGTAAATTAATTATATCTTAGTCATTTTTGTGTTCTAAAATGCATGTCGGCTCATGGAAGGGCGTGTTGCGGCTGCGCCGGATTCAATGAAAGGCGGGCAGGCCAGTCTTAAGCTAGTTGCAGCTTGGCGAGGAGGCATGCTCAGTAGACTGCGGCGAGTCTGACCCTCTTGGCCGTGGCCTTGATTCAATGCTAGCGCTATGAGCTCGCGTCAGGTGTCGGAGCAATCACTCCCTCCGATTACTTTTTTGTTTGGGTATAACAAAATCTTGTTTCCATTCACATTTTACAAGTAAAATTCATGGACAAACTTTGACCCAAAGTATGATGGGGACTAGTAAAGCAGAATGGAGGTAGTAGTTTTTCTTAATCAAAGAAGGTTTCCCCTTCCGATTTTCATTCTTGAAAACCGGCATCTAAATCTAAACCATAGTATTTGCCCTAGAACTACGAGGTTCAACATCTGTAACATAAACCCATACAACCTCCATCATGAAACAAAACCATACAACCATACACCAAGGAGGTCGTAGTACTATGAATTCCATTCTCGCTCAATACCAATCGTTCTAAAACTACTTACTACTTATAGCGCGCCATTGAAAATCGGAACTCTTAACCCGCTAAAAGCGATATTTTAAGCGTGGCTACTCGATCTGTGGCAATTGGCGAGCCACTCAAGTCGTTCACACTGTGGTCCCGACCATCAACTCCTACGGATCAAATTATCCACGCAGTGACTATTCCTACAAGGTGCTCCACCACGTGCATTGGTACCCTTGAATGCAGACAATCGTGCACCTAGGGTTTTAGGGTTTATTTGTTACGTGCGCCTACGTAACACTCATGTGTGCGAGACAGCGAGAGGCCATTGCGTCGTGTAACACCCCAAAAATTTAACAGGTTTTAGTTATTAAAATTTTGCCAAGAGTTTAAAATTTTTACTGCAAGAATATCTCTGTTGATTTCAAAACTTTTCTTTTAATATTGAGAGTTTTTCCCAAGTGGGTCCTTCAAAACATTTGGGACTTATATGCCCTCCTTTAAAAGCATCTCTCAATCGATAGATTTATTTATTAAATTATTCCACCTGAGCTTTATTCAATAAAATGACTTGTTTTAAGTTTTGGAGCTCCTTTTTGTTCTACAACCAGTTGATAAACTTAACTAAAAATCAACAAAATTTGGAGATGTCATGTGATGTCTCTAAATCACTTTTGTGCAATAATATATTTCTTTCATTGCATATTTTGAGTGCTACAAATGTTTTTCTTCTCTGGTCGAGGGGACAATTTTACACTACAACCCTTTTAAATACTTCTTTCTAGCCTCCACCAAAATTATGGGATGTTGGTAGTATCATATTATTCAACTTTATGCAAAACCCAATGGTGTTATTTGAAATTTTGAGTGAATCAACTTCATCTCCATTACGGCCCAACATGATGATTTGTCTGGACAACCATAGTCTTGCTTGCTCTTTGGCCTAGATTCTTTCTCCTACTTGTAGTCCTCCATGCAAAACCCTAAGTCCAGGGCTTGCACTCATTTGATCATTTTGGTTCAGGTTATAATGCCACCCACCTCTGTCCAGATTTGAAGTTACGCAAAACTTGCACTAGCAAGTTTGTGCTTCTAAACTAACCTCACCACCCTCTTGTGCATCCAAAGAGACCCCACTCTGGAAGTTTTGGCCACTCCAAGAAATGCCTAAGTGCCTCGGCATTTTGTCAAACACCACAATGGGCATGAGCAGTTTTGGCATGATTGTAAGTTTGTGTTGTGAACTTTCCCATCTGTTCAAACCAAGTTGTCTAGTAGTCTGCTAATGGTCTCTAACCCGGACACAATGGATTTGCATTTGATCTCTAGCAGTTTTGGCCATCCTGGCATTTAAATCGGCGAGCGCAGTGCCTGCCGGGCCTTGCGACAGCGTTGTACGTGCCAGCGCTTGCAAGCGCCCTGGATAAACCTCCCGAGCTCATCACGATCCTTTCCCCTCGCTGCGTCGCGCCAGAGCCCCGCCCACAGCTCGCTACTGGTGGCGCCCATGGCAAAGCTCCTTGGCGGCATGCTGCGGCCGCATCCATGAACGGCGCCGCCCAAACCTCCTCCGCTTTCTTGCCCCTTAAGTATCTCAGCTCATAGCAACCGTCCTCTCAGCGTCGCTGCCCATACGTCGCCATTGCTACAGAATGACGGTTCGCCGCCATCCTTATCGCCCGGCCGCCTCGGAACCAACCTCCACCGGCGTATATAAGGGCCGGAGACCAATCGAGTTCTCGGGCAACCTCTTACGATCCCCTAGAGCTACCACGGCGGCGATCGAGGAGGAGGCCTTCTTCCCGTCCGGCGATTCGATCGCCGCCTCGCTCGGCGATTCCGTCGCCACAGTGCCCCTCCTCCATTCTCTCCACCAAGAACTCCCCCTCCCTCTCGTGAGTGCAACCCCACGCTCAATTTTGAGTCGAGAACCACGGCTAAACCACTATCCACCGACGCGCGGCAGCCATTGCGTGAAGCTTCGTCGCAAGCAACTCCGTCCATGTCGGCGACCATGGCGGTACCTGAGACTCGTCTCGACCCCTGAGCACACCCATATCCTCGGATCGCCAAGAATCGCCCCCGTTCGCGGCAAAACCTCGCAGGAGCTCCGCCTCCGTTCGGTCGAAGAGGCAGCAGCGCGCATGGCTGGTCGAACGACACCCGGTGGGGAGCCAGACCCGTCGATGACCAGCTTTGTCCATGAGGAGTAAGTGGAGCGCCTTTTCGATTCGCCTTGCCGGCGTGTTTTCTTTTAAAACGTTTTCTTTTACATTTTATTTTAAAACAGATTTTGATAAACTTTGACTTTGTTGTATCTTTTAAATACAACTCAATTAAATTGATTCTTTTTCCTACCTCTTTCAAATATTGTCTAGTTTATTTTAAGATTTATTTGAAAAAATTCAAAACAACTTTTGTGCTGTTTTATTTTGTGTGTTAATCCTTTTATATTTTCAAAATAGGATTTTGAAGAGGAGAATTATTTCAAGAGTTTGAAATGCACCCTGCCTTCCCGTGACACGAAGGCAAGCATTACGAACCCTGGCATAATATTTTTGTGAGTTCGTTGACACGTTTATAACATCACCTCATTTGGAGGACTCGTTATTTCATGTGATATGATCTTGTGCATGGATGCATATTAATGGTTTCCATCTTTGTTGGGAATGAACACACTTGTGATGATAATCATCCTCATGTGCCTTGCATGCATCTTGGAAGAAGTCAGGAAAAACCTCTGCCTTGGGTAGGCATGGTTTATCACCGGTCTCCGTCGGGATGGTTATGTCGATATGGCATGGTAAGGTATGGTGAGTGGTGATTACATTGGTTGAATTATTTTTACTATACATGTCATGCGAGGGAAATTTGTAAACCTCTGAGTCGATCATAGATCGAGTCTTGTGCCAACAACCCCCATACTTGTTTAGTACTACCACTCGTCTCTACAACAAGTGAAATGCGGTCCGATAAGTTGTCAACCTCTTTCTAGCTTTGCCGTCTGAGAGGCCATGGTGGAAGATACGGTTGTAGCTGGTGGCGAGCCACACAGTTCAAGGGCATGGGTGTTTCCGTTGAGACAGAGAGGGGAGGCCACCCCTTAGGCAGCGCAATATAAATTTGATCCCATGCTATGCGAGGTTGTAGCCTCCCACTTAGAGCTTGCTTGGCAGTGTGTAAGTGGGTGATTCGGAGACGTGTGATTTTAGTAGTGTGTGCAAGTTAGGTGTGTTTTCAACAAAAAGGCCGTGAGCGAATTAGTCCGATGGACTAAAGGAATCCGTTACTCGTGGGTAAATAGTACACCTCTGCAGAGATTAAACCTATTGAATAGCCGTGTCCATGGTTAAGGATTACTGATGCAGGGATGGGTCAAGTGTGGGTCTTAGTGTCGGTCTTGGAGGTGGAAGCTGTTAAAACTGGAATCACGATTGTGACTTGCGATAAATTATGATTATTATCTTGATGTGGACTAACCTGTGATATTATTTTTGGTATCATCGAATACCCACAGGATGGTTCTACCTCCTGGATATTATGTGGCATTTCTTTTAAAGCCCTTTATGTGGTGTCGCTTTCAGTGACTTGCATTATAGCATTTCTTTTAAAGCCCTTTATGTGGTGTCGCTCAGGCCTTGATTGTAACATTTCTTTTAAAGCCCTTTATGTGGTATTGCTTTCGAATGTGCAGCGTAGCATTTCTTTTAAAGCCCTTTATGTGGTGTCGCTCAGGCTGCCCATTGTAACATTTCTTTTAAAGCCCTTTATGTGGTGTATTTCCAGACTTCCATTGTGGCATTTCTTTTAAAACCCTTTATGTGGTGTTGCTCAGGGCGCCCGACTATAGCATTTCTTTTAAAAGCCTTTATTTGGTGTAGCTCGGGACTTGCGATTATGGCATTTCTTTTAAAGCCCTTTATGCGGTGTCGCTCGGGGCTTGATTATGGCATTCCTTTTGAAGACCTTTATGTTATTTATTTCATAATCCTAATACTATCATATTCTGCATATTCATAATTAACATGCTTGCACGCATCGGAGTTTATTTATCTTTTGTGGCCCGGCGTCATGAGCATAAGATATTTTCGGCATATTATTGTTATATTATTCCGTGTTCATAATGTTTGCGAGTACATTCCAAGTACTCAACGGCTTGTCCACAGCTATTGTCTTGGCAGATTTCTTGCTTGTGAAAAGGGCGGCCGTGTTGACAGCCCGGAACCTAAGCAAACGGTGATAGCAGCCTCGCGAAGATAGGAGTTAACCTGGTCATTTGTTCCGAAATGAAATGGAGTCGAGAGACAGCGATGTTTAATCGCTTCCGCCATCAACCGCTAGAAACCATTTGTTGTACTCCACAAACCAGAATGGTCTTGTACTACATATCTTGTATTTTGCTTGGATTTTACGTATCAAGCTAGTGCCTTATCATTATGATTATCACAGGGCTGGTAAGCACAAAGACCA
>JAHIAM010000584.1:0-27229 GCA_021605205.1 Aegilops longissima
GACTTAGAGGCAGCAACGGACCCACACCGGCGGATTACCGTTGTACCCCGAGGTGAGCCTATATAAACCCGAGGCACCCATGCAAAGGGTTGGAAGCTAGTAGTTTAGACACACATAGAGGAGAGAAGACAAGCCGTGCCTTCTCCTTCCTCACCCAAACAACTCAAGGCCTCTAGTACCCACTTTGCCATAGTGATCATGTGGAGACCCCTTGAAGCAGCGATGAGGTGTTATCTCCTCGGAGAGCCACTGAAGCTAGGTAAGATTAGATCGGCGTGCATGTCTTCGCCTCATCCGTTTCGAGCACCGGCGACGTTCTCGCCCCTCCATGATAAGCCATCCTTTGGCATATGTCGCACCAACCCCGACACCTCATACCAGCGTTAGAACACATCTAGCTCTGCTTGTTGTCTGTTATGCACTTGCTTGCTATGTATTTACTGTTTCTCCCCTCTTCTCTCCGGTAGACCCGTGGCGATCTTTGATGCCCTGTGGTGCGACTCGTCACCGGCGACCCCTCCTTCTTGTCGAGCAACAGGCAAGTAAGCCCCCCCTTGATCACGGATATCGCCTATTCTACTCTATCTTTGCTTGCATTAGAGTAGTGTAACATATTCTTGCTCGTTATTCCTATCTGATGCATAACTTTGTCTTTGCTATACATTGATACCTTTACACGCAATCCTACTTGCTTAGTATAGGATGCTAGTATTCCATCTGTGGCCCTACATTCTTGTCCGTCTGTTTGTGCTATACTATCGGGCGTGATCACTCGGGAGGTGATCACGGGTATGTCTGCTCTTATACATGATACATGTGGTGACTAAAATCGAATTCGACTTGTGGAGCACCAGCAGTGATTCCGCAGTTGGGGGCTGAAAGGAACTTTGTCAGCGGCCCTCTGGATGGATCTTTGTGGCGGGCGGCAGGGAAGGTTGAGACCGCCTAGGAGAGAGGTGGGCCTGGCCCTGTTCGGCGTTCGAGGATACTTAACTGCAGCAATGAGTTCTTGGTATTTGATCTAAATCGGCCATTTGGTCTATCGCACTAACCAACTCGTGGGAAAGATATGGGCACTTTCGGCGTCGTGGTATCGGCCGAAGCCTTCTTGACATCGGCGGCGGCGGCGCGCCAGATTGGACGCGTAACATGACTTCCTTTGTAATGGAGTTGCTAGGCCTGCTTCGGCCGCGTCCATAGCGTCTTGGGTGTGCTAAGGCGATGGGCCCGGACCCTGGCGCTTAGGTTTAGACCCGGCATCTTGTTGCTCTGTTGGCCTAGAGTAGGGCTGCGGCGTGTTGATCTTCAGCGGCGGGCATGACCCGAAAAAGTGTGTCGGCCAAATGGGATCAAAGCGTGTTGGGTTATGTGGTGCACCCTGCAAGGAAGTTAATCTATTGAATAGCCGTGATCTTGATAACAGGGCGACTTGGAGTTGTACCTTGACCTTATGACAACTAGAAGCTGGATACTTAATAAAACACACCCTTCCAAGTGCGGATATAACCCGGTGATCGCTCTCTAACGGGGCAATGAGGAGGGATGGCGGGTAGGATTATCTATCGATGCTACGGAGGACTTGAGTACTCTCTTCTACATGTTGCAAGGCGGAGGCTGCGAAGCATAGTCTTGACGAGTTAGCTATCCCCCTCTTATTACGGCATTACTGCGATTCGGTCCTTGATATGGCCCTTTACATATATCCATGCATATGTAGTGTAGCTCCTTGCTTGTGATTACTTTGGATGAGTACTCACGGTTGCCTTGTTCCCCTTTTCCCCTTTCTTTACCGATTGCTGCAACAGGGCGATGGAGCCGGGGCAGCGCATACCGTCGATGGCGACTACTACACCGTGGGTGCCTACTACTACGTGCAGCCAGTGGCGGCGACCAGGAGTAGTTAGGAGGATCGAGGCGGGAGGCTTGCGCCTCTTTCGATCTGTATTCGGTTTGTGCTAGCCTTCTTAAGGCAAACTTGTTTAACTTATGTCTATACTCGGATATTGTTGCTTCCGTGACTTAGTCTATGATCGAGCACTTGTATTGAGCCCTCCGGGCCCCTCGAGCTTGTATTATGATGCTTGTATGACTTATTTATGTTTTAGAGTTGTGTTGTGATATCTTCCGTGAGTCCACTGATCTTGATACGTACACATTTGCGTGCATGATTAGTCTATGATTGAATCGAGGCGTCACATTTTAATGATGGTTTAAGACCAAGGCAGAGGTGATGAACATTTTAGAAGGGCATTTGGGTTCATTGGAAATGTTTTATGTTGAACCTATTCGATTTGATCTGGTGCTAGGGTTTGATCAATCCGCCATTTCAAGTTTTCTGGAAAAGTAAACATGATGCAACACTCTAATGCAAGCACTAAGCATTACGAGCTGGGAATGTGGCAGGCGTCATGCTCCATCGGCGGCTTCGAGGCGGCGTCAGTGGCGGCGGTGTGTCAGACGAGGTCCGGCATTTCTGGCGCTTTGTCCTCGAGCTGAGGTTTGGGCTTCAACAACGTTGGTGGCGTCGGCGTCGGTGCCCGATGGGAATCTGGAGGCTACTGCTATGGCGCGCAAGCCAGTCGATCGTCTCCGTCGAGCCGCGGCGCGCGGCAACCAGCGGCTCTTCTCGTCTTGCTTTCGGCGAGGAAGAAGGCGCCATCATGGTGGCGAACCTCTATGTAGGCGTCCATCGTCCGGCGGTGAATCCGCCGCCGAGAGAAATCTGGGAGTCGGGTAACTGAGCACCCATTGGGGTACTCGTCGGCGCGTAGCGTCGGAGATGTGCAGCCTGATGAAGGCCAGCGGCTGATGGCGTCGTCCGCCATGACGGACTTCGTCGAAGTAGGAAAGGAGCCGTCCGAAGCATGCTTCCGGCCAGTTCCTCGAACCGCCCGGTGGCGCCAAGCTGTCGTGGTGGCGCCTGGCGGATGCAAGGATGGCTAAAGAGAGGAGGCTCGAGGCCTTGAGTGGGCTTCGGCGAGAGTTGATATCTTGCAGGCGGGGCGCGGACATACCAGGTTGGGGCTCTCCGGAGAGATAACACCCCTAGTCCTGCCGAGTTTAGTTGGATGGTGGATAGTACAATGTTGCTCCTGGAGCTATTTGAGGAGGAGGGAGGCTGGCCAAGGCTCCGGCTGCTCCTTCTCCTTGGTGTTGCTATGTCTCTGTTGAATATCTTGTGTTTCCTCTCTCTCTCTCTCTTGTCCCTCTATCTGGCGCGGACTCCTGGGGGGTTTTATAGACCAACCCACCCAGGGTTACAATGGTAATATGCCGAGTCGGTGGGCCCGTATAGTCGGTGTCCGGGGTGTCAGGTTGGGTCTGCTTGGGGGCTTACGGTTGCGGGTTCCCTAAGTGCGGGTCCCGCGTGCCTAGGGGACTGTCGCCGTCTTGTCGTCGTCGAGGCGTGGCGAGTCGAGTCACGCCGGTGTTCTCCGTCAGGCCTCCGCTTCTTGTCATCATCGGTGATAAGGCTGGAACTTCTTCATTGTCGTGCAACCACTGATACAATTTGGTAGGTAAGAACCTTTGTTGCCCTTTCTGGCTGACCACGGGCATGGGAGAACCTTTGTAGTCTTGGTCATCGGTGGTGCGGTCTCGTCCCATCGTCTACGGCTGGATGGGACAGGGAGCTGACCCATGGCTGGGTTGCCGTGGACGCCATGGGTGGGTTGGCTTACTGGGAAGCCAAGGCTGCGCCATGTCGAGTTGACTTGCGTCGACCCGCTGCGGCGGGTTAGCGTACCTTGCGGGCGAGGTCTTAGCTGGAGTCCAGCGCATTGCGAATTGACGACCGACTGGCGCCGCCGGTTCTTGGCGATCACGGGCCCGCTATTTTGAAATAGATCCGGGTTCCGTTGCCTGCCCGGGGTTCATCCCCCCAACAACCATCAACTCACTAGTTCATTTGTGAGGAGGTTTGAATTTTCATCTTCACGTAATTCTCCAACTGTCCTGTTTGATCTTTATGAAAAATCTTTACCATGGACTTAGAGGATTTTACTTCTGCTTGCAACCTTCCACAATGGGGTAGTGTTAGTGAACCCCGTAAATCTGAGTTTAGAAACTTTCTTGCTGGTATAACCATGGGAATCTAGAGATATAGCACAAGCTACCATAGGGAGCGTTCACTTTCCTGCTATACATTATTTTTCTCTCTTCATAGGTAGGTGCATAAATGGTAAAGATGAAGCATGTCATATGTGTGTGCCTGACCTTAGTATTCTTAGGAGTGTTGTGTTAGGAGACAAATCTTATAATTTGGGAGCCATTGTTGCACGTAGGTTGCATAATAATAGATTTAAT
The DNA here is from genome assembly GCA_021605205.1 of Aegilops longissima. Classification (NCBI taxonomy): domain Eukaryota; kingdom Viridiplantae; phylum Streptophyta; class Magnoliopsida; order Poales; family Poaceae; genus Aegilops; species Aegilops longissima. The sequence goes on from JAHIAM010000584.1 coordinate 4,306, forward strand.
GGAATTTCTTTGGGCCAATTTATGCAACCGCTTAGCTGATTTTCTTGGTTTGGATGTTACATTGAGGATGATATTGAGTTGCCTCCTACTTATTTAGACTATAATTCTATGGCCTACCACCAGTTTGTCAGTGGAATGAATCACATCTCCGATGTAAGCTTAATCTTGATAGACACCATCTGTGTCGTATTACTCTCCTGCTCCTGCCTTCTTTGATTATCGAGGTAAAAGAAGACATTTTATTACGAGAGGAGGCGGAGATGAGTGCGAGAGGAGGCGGAGGCAGCTCGCCACCACTGCTGCAGCTCGGGAGGCGATAGCCTCTCTGCATCTCGATCGACCCAGCTACAACTATGGATATCCGCGAGCCATCCTGGCAATGAACCAACTTAGGCCAAAAGCCTAAGCTTGGGGGAAATCGTATTTCCATCGACATTACATTTATGTCTACACACACTCATTGCTAGATGTCGGTGCTCATACTCTTTCACTATAATATCCATGCTAGTTTATTTTCTTTTTCTTGCTTTCTTCTTGTGTGTTTGTTAAACTTTAAGAAAAACCAAAAAAAAAGTAATAGCTTTTAGTTAGTTTACTTTTCTTGCTGTAGTAGTAATAATTAAAAAGAAAACCCAAAAAGATTTCCCGCTCTTCTTTTGCTTGTCGGGAGCTTTCCCGTGTAAATAGTTATTTTCTTTTTTTTTCTTTGGGGGTCGATAGGAGAAGACCATGATTAAATTGTTGAAGTGGCTCTTATATGCATTATTGTTGATTTAACCAAGAGCCCATATTGCCTTGTTTTCTCCTGTTTATTGAATGCTTTCATGATTCCAGCTTAGTCCAATGCGTGCACTCTTATTATTATTCACTTAGTTGATTAGGTGCAAGTGAAAGGCAATTATGACGATATATGATGGAGTGACTGAGATGAGAAAAGCTGGTATGAACTCGAACTCTATTGTTTTTGTAAATATTATGAGTTCATCGTTCCAGATTCAGCTTATTATGAATAAACATGTTTGCAATGACAATTAGAGATCATAGTTGCTCGTGCCATGCTTGATTAGCTATGAGTTATAATAGTTTACCTTGCGTTCCAACATGCTATTAAAATGGTTATGATGTGGTATAGTGGGGTGGTATCCTCCTTTGAATGATTTAAGTGACTTGACTTGGCACATGTTCACACATATAGTTGAAACAAAATCAACATAGCCTTCACGATATTTATGTTCATGGTGGATTATATCCTACTCATGCTTGCATCCAACGTTTATTAATTTTAATGCATGTTCATGACTGTTAATCGCTCTCTAGTTGGTCTCTTCCAGTCTTTTGCTAGCCTTCACTTGTACTAAGCGGGAATCTGCTTGTGCATCAATCCCATAAACCCCAAAGTTGTTCCATATGAGTCCACTATACCTTCCTATATGCGGTATCTACCTGCCGTTCCAAGTAAATTTGTATGTGCCAAACTCTAAACCTTCAAATAAACATTCTGTTTTGTATGCTCAAATAACTCATGTATCAACTAGGGCTGCCCTTATCTTCCATGTTAGGCGGGTTATTCTCAAGAGTAGTGGACTCCGCTCCTCGCTCGCGAGAAAATGGCTGGTCAACGGGATGCCCAGTCCCATGCTTTATGCAAACTAAATCAAAATTAATTGCAAACAAAACTCCCCCTGGAACTGTTGCTAGTTGGAGACACTTGTTGTTTCGAGCAAGTCATGGATTGATGCTTGTTGGTGGAGGAGGAGTATAATCTTTACCATTCTATTTGGGAACCGCCTATAATGTGTGTAGCATGGAAGATATCGCCATCTCTTGGTTGTTATGTTGACAATGAAAGTATGCCGCTCAAAATATTATTTATCTCTATTTCAAAACCGAGCTCTGGCACCTCTACAAATCCCTTCTTCCCTCTGCGAAGGGCCTATCTATTTACTTTTATGTTGAGTCGTCACCCTCTTATTAAAAAGCACTAGCTGGAGAGCGCAGCTGTCATTTGCATTCATTACTATTAATTTATATTGGGTATGACTATGATTGGATCTCTTTTACCATGAATTACAATGTCTAGTCAGTCCTTGATCTTTAAAGGTGTTGTGCATTTATGTTTTGCGGTCTCAGAAAGGGCTAGCGAGATACCATCTTGTTATATCATATTATGATTGTTTTGAGAAAGTGTCGTCATCCGAGATTTATTATTATGGCTCGCTAGTTGATTATGCTATTGATATGAGTTAACATGAGACTTAAGTGTTATTGCAAATGTGGTTAGTCATAATCTTTGCTGAAAACTTGAATCTGGCTTTACATATTTACAACAACAAGAGCAAACGAGTTTGTAAAGTTTTTCTTTATCACTTTCAGTTTGTCAATTGAATTGCTTGAGGACAAGCAAGCGTTTAAGCTTAGGGAGTTGATATGTCTCGTCGTATCTACTTTGCCAAACACTTTTGCCCTTGTTTTGGTCTCTAACTTGCATGATTTGAATGGAACTAACCGGATGACGTTGTTTTAGCGAGACTTTCCATGGTGTTATTTATGTGCAGAAACAAAAGTTCTCGAGAATGACTGAAACTCCGGAGCGTCTATTTGGAAATAATAAAAATCCTTGCAAAGATGAAGCCGGGGGCCCCAACCTAGCCACGAGGGTGGTAGCCCTCCCACCTAGGTGTCGGTGTGGAGCGACACCTATGGGATCTAAGAATCCCTACTACGGTTGCGGGGCACGGGGGTTGCGAGGAGAGCAGGGCTAGTAGGCGGCACAAGGATCGTTTACCCGAGGTTCGGACGCGAGGATCGTAAAACCCTAGTCCTGCTTTGGTGGGTGTATTTACGAGTTTTGAGCTCTCGAACTAGCTGTGGTCAGCCCGTGGTTGAAGAGCGAATCCTTCTCCTGGTCACCTCGGGCCTCCTTTTATAGGAAAAAGGGGTTGCCACAGTGGCACACAGGAGGTGGAAAGGTGTACAATGTTGCGATACAGGACAAGATGCATTTAATGCATCGCTTAGGTGTCCCCTTGCTTTATTGGGGATGGGGGCGAGGCCCGTCCCGTCCGTCGTCGCTCTTCCTCGCGCCGACCGCGCCTTGCCCAGCGATGCGTGCGGTGCCATGTAAGGCGGGGCAGGCGAGGTGGCGGTGGTGGAACCTTCTGAATCGCATGCATGCCTTGGCGCTTCGATGAGTTGGCACAGGGAGCTGCATGTCGCCTGCCAGTGCCCGCCCGGCTGGTTGGGCTGGCAGCCGCATGTGAACGGCGGTGGAAGCTTGGTCGTCGGCGGACCTGGCGGTGGCCCTGCTGGCGTCCTTGGTGAGGGCCTTGCCGGGTGGCCCGGCAAGAGTCTCTCCGGGTGGCCTGGCAAGGGTCTTGCGTGGCGTGCTGTCGTCCCCGGCAAGGATCTTGCGGGGGGTCTGGTGGCCTTCCTCGGCAAGGATCTTGCCGAGAATCGTCGTCTTCTAATCCTCATCTGATCTTGAATATGTCTTCACAAAGATCTGCATGCCACCACGAAGGTGCCTCCCGTGCCCTGGCCCCACGTGGATGATGGCGTTGGGGATCGCGGGCTCAAGGGTGGCTTGCTCTATTGGCGTGGGGCGAGATGCCCCGGCAAGGGTCTTGCCGGGGCTGCTGAGGCCGCCCCGGCAAGGGTCTTGCCGCGGGAACCTGCCTCGTCCCTCTGCTCTTTGTGGTCTTGGCCTTGGCGTTGCTCTGGCCATCTTGCGCTCTGGTCTTACCTTGGCTCAACTCCCTTGCTCTGCTTAGTGTGACCGTGGGTGTGGCTCTGACTGCCCGTGCACGGGTATAGGGGTACAAAAAGTGCACCCCTCTTTTTGTACACCGACAGGATCCCCCGGGCCTGGGCCACACATAAGCGCTGACAGCGTTGTTGGGCTAGGCCCCGGAATGGTCTTGGCAGTGCGGGCAAGGCGGTTTTACATGGTAAAACTTTCCGCGCTCACGCTTCCCGACCCGTGGCGTGGCGCGTCGTGGAAGGTGTAATGCGTGACATGGGCGGCATGCAGGGTGATTCCCTGCGCATCGTCACATAGCAGTAAAAGGCGGCTCGCGCCTTTCCGTAAAGAGGGGCGTGGGTAGCGGCTCATTACTAAGCGGGGCGAGTAGCGGTCTTCAAGGCATCCACTCCCCACGATCATGGGGTGGGGAGAGGTCGCTTCCCTGTCCCATCGGTTACTGCCGTCCTGCGTCCCCATGCACTTGGGGTATGGCGTGAGGTGGGAAGCAGGTCGTCGCTGGTTGGGGCAGCGGGTGGGTCCCGATTCAGCGCCTCGATGGCTGGATTGGTCAAGCAGGCGGCGAGCCCGGCCCGCTCCTTTATAAGGAGGGAAGGGGATGGCATCCGCACTCTTCATCATCCATCTTCTCTTTGTACCTTCTTCCTTTCACTTGCCATGGAGAAGGAATCCAGGTCCTTGACGGTGGCGGCGAGGTCCTGCTCGACAACGCGTCCCTCCTCCTCCTGAGCCCAGCGGTGGTGGAGCCGGCATGAGGAAGAGGAGAGGCGAGTGTGTCGAGGCAGGCGAGAGGTGTGATGCTTGGGAAGAGGAGGGGCGAGTGGCAGCCGCCCCTGCCAATGATGCCTTTCGATGGAAGGCCATGTCGGAGACCAGCCCATAAGTTCTTCATCGAGCTCGCCAGACCTCCAGCGTCGCCGTCTTCGTCTTCCCGCCCGTTTGCTCGGGAGATGGAGCGTTACCGGCCCCAATCCCTCAGATTGCACATGAGGGGTTGCGGGAACGGGGGCATACGGGTCGACGTCGACTTCTCGGCTCCTCAAGTCATGTACCTCCGTCGTGGGTGTAAGACGTTCGCTTGCATCCACAGACTGACGGCGGGGCTCGTCCTCTACTTCAAATTAATGGAGGACGGCCTACTCTCCGTCAAGGTCTTCGGAGAGTTCGGGAAGAAGGAAATATGCCCTAGAGGAAATAATAAAGTTATTATTTATTTCCTCATATCATGATAAATGTTTATTATTCATGCTAGAATTGTATTAACCGGAAACATGATACATGTGTGAATACATAGACAAACTTAATGTCACTAGTATGCCTCTACTTGACTAGCTCATTAATCAAAGATGGTTATGTTTCCTAACCATAGACATGTGTTGTCATTTGATTAACGAGATCACTTCATTAGGAGAATGATGTGATTGACTTGACCCATTCCGTTAACTTAGCACTTGATCGTTTAGTATGTTGCTATTGCTCTATTCATGACTTATGAGGTTCCTATAACTATGAGATTATGCAACTCCGTTTATCGGAGGAACACTTTTGTGCAACCAAATGTCTGCAATAACTGGGTGGTTATAAAGGAGCTCTGGTGTCTCCAAAGGTACATGTTGAGTTGGCGTATTCGAGATTAGGTTTTGTCACTCCGATTGTGGGAGAGGTATCTCTGAGCCCTCTCGGTAATGCACATCACTATAAGCCTTGCAAGCAATGTAGCTAATGAGTTAGTTACGGAATGATGCATTACGTAGCGAGTAAAGAGACCTGCGGTAATGAGATTGAACTAGGTATTGAGATACCGGCGATCGAATCTCGGGCAAGTAACATACCGGTGACAAAGGGAACAAGCGTATGTGTTATGCGGTTTGACCGATATAGATCTTCGTAGAATATGTAGGAGCCAATATGAGCATCGGGTTCCGCTATTGGTTATTGACGGAAACAGTTCTAGGTCATGTCTACATAGTTCTCGACCTGTAAGTCCATGCGCTTAAGGTTTCGATAGCGAGTTATATTATGAGTTTATGAGTTTTGATGTGCGAAGTTTGTTGAGTCCCGGATGTGATTACGGACATGAGCGGAAGTCTCGAAATGGTGAGACATGAAGATTGATATATTGGAAGCCTATATTTGGATATCGGAAGTGTTTGGGTGAAATCGGATTTCTGGGAGTGCGAGGAGTTACGGAACCCCGGGGCAATGGGCCTACATGGGCCCTAGTGGAAGAAGAAGAGAGGAGGCAAGGGCTGCCCCCCTAGTCGAATAGGACAAGGAGAGAAGCGGCGCCCCTCCGTCCTCTCTCCCTCCTCCTTCATCCCCTTCTCCTATTCCAACTAGGAAGAAGGGAGTCCTACTCCGGTGGAGTAGGACTCCCCTTAGTCTTGCCCCTCCTTGGCGGCCGCCTCCCCTTGGCTCCTTTATATCACGGGGCAAGGGGCACCTCTAGACACAACAATTGATCCTTGAGATCTCTTGGCAGTGTGTCGGTGCCCCTCCACCATAGTTCTCCTCGATAATATTGTAGCGATTGCTTAGGCAAAGCCTGCGACGGTAGAACATCAAGATCGTCACCATGCCGTCGTCTTGTGGAACTCTTCCCCGACCCTTTGCTGGATCGGGTCCGGGGCGTCATTGAGCTGAGCGTGTGCAAGAACTTCGGAGGTGTCGTGGTTTGGTGCTTGATCGGTCGGACCATGAAGGCGTCGACTACATCAACGCGTTGTTCTACGCTTCGCTTTTGGTCTCTGAGGTGCGTGGACAACACTCTTCCCTCTCGTTGCTATGCATCACCATGATCTTAGCGTGTGCGTAGGAATTTTTGAAATTACTCGTTCCCTAGCGATGGCATCCGAGCCTGGTTTTATCGTAGATGTTATATGCGAGTAGAACACAAGTAATTTGTGGGCGATACAAGTCATACTGCTTACCACCATGTCATACTTTGGTTGGCGGTATTGTTGGATGAAGCGGCCCGGACTGACATTCTGGCGTCGCTTATGCGAGACCGGTTCTCCGGCGTGCTTTGCCCGAGAGGTGGCTAAGCGGTGTCGGTTTTCCAACTTTAGTTGAACCGAGTGTAGCTACTCGGTCCTTGCGAAGGTTAAAACAGCACCAACTTGACAAACTATCGTTGTGGTTTTGATGCGTGGTAAACGGTTCTTGCTAAGCCCGTAGCAGCCACGTAAAACTTGCAACAACAAAGTAGAGGGCGTCTAACTTGTTTTTGCGGGGCATGTTGTGTTGTGATATGGTCAAGACATGATGCTATATTTTATTGTATGAGATGATCATGTTTTGTAACGAGTTATGGGCAAGCTGGCAGGAGCCATATGGTTGTCGCTTTATTGTATGCAATGCAATGCATACTGTAATGCTTTACTTTATCACTAAGCGGTAGCGATAGTTGTAAAGCATAAGATTGTGAAAGCGACAATGATGCTACGATGGAGATCAAGGTGTGCGCGGTGGCGATGGTGATCACTGACGGTGCTTCGGAGATGGAATCACAAGCACAAGATGATGATGGCCATATCATATCACTTATATTGATTGCATGTGATGTTTATCCTTTATGCATCTTATCTTGCTTTGATTGGCGGTAGCATTTTAGATGATCTCTCACTAATTATCAAGAAGTGTTCTCCTGAGTATGCACCATTGCGAAAGTTCTTCGATGTGAGACACCACGTGATGATCGAGTGTAATGGGCTCTATGTTCAAATACAGCGGGTGCAAAACAGTTGCTGCGCAGAATACTCAGAGTTAAACTTGGCGAGCCTAGCATATGAGATATGGCCTCGAACACGGAGACCAAAAGGTGAGCGTGAATCATATAGTAGATATGATCAACATAGTGATGTTCACCATTGAAACTACTCCATCTCACGTGATGATCGGACATGGTTTAGTTGATTTGGGTCACGTGATCACTTAGATGACTAGAGATGTACTGTCTAAATGGGAGTTCTTAAGTAATATGATTAATTGAACTTAAATTTATCATGAACTTAGTACTGGTAGTATTTTGCTTGTCTATGTTTGTTGTAGATAGATGGCTCGTCTTTGTTGTTTCGTTGAATTTTAATGTGTTCCTTGAAAGCTAAGTTGAAAGATGATGGTAGCAATTACACGAACTGGATACGTAACTTGAGGATTATCCTCATTGTTGCCTGAAGAATTAAATCTGGAAGCACCGTTGGGTGCCAACTGCTTGCGGATCTGGCAGCGGCGTTAAGAACGTCACGGCAAAGCAAAGTGATGACTACTCGATAGTTCGATGTGCCATGCTTTACGGCTTAGAACCGGGTCTTCAACGGCGTTTTGAGCGTCATGGAGCATATGAGATGTTTCAAGAGTTGAAGTTAATATTTCAAGCAAATGCGGATTAAGAGATATGAAGTCTCCAATAAGTTCTATAGTTGTAAGATGGAGAGAATAGTTACGTAACATCCCAAATTTTCAATTTGGCATGTTATACATGGGTCATCCATGCATATCATATTTTATTGCATTTCGTTTGCAATCCTCGAAATCCTAAGCAACTCAAGGACCCTCGGAGAAGTTGGGGATTTTCCGTTTTCATCTTTGATTTTATCAAATATTGAAGGCGAGGATTTTTATTTAATTATTTTCTCTCCGGAAAATATTTCATTTAAAATAATAAATGAGGGAGATAATATGACTTCTCCAAAATAATTGAAATATCGGAGGAAAAATGTTAAAATCATTATTTGGTTTTATTTGATCTATTTTGGAATTTTATTAGCGAAAAAAATCTGCATGTTTTAAATATTGCATTTTAGGGCCAAGAAAAGTTCATCTTGTTCTAAATATTCCATTTAGGCGGAGAAAACTTATTTTGGAATTTTAGATTTTATTTATATTTTCTAGGATTTTTCTTAGTCGGTGAACGTTTTAAAAGAGGACCAGCGCTTGGTAGGGAAGCTCCAGTGGAGGCAGGCTTGAGCCCGCCCGCGCCACCGCCTTCCCGCCGTGCCACCTTGGGTTTCGGAGAGGTCAAGTTCGCCGCCGCCTCCGCCCGCCCGACCCCTCCCAAGGCGGAGCCCCCAACCTATAAGCCGCCCCCTCCCCTCTAAACCCCACCAGCAAGGCAAGTTACACTTTGATCATACTCTTTTCATACCAAGTTTTTATGCATTAGTTTCAACCTCAAACATTGCATGGTTAGGATGTCATTAATTTGTGGGTTGGGAAGTAGATGATGAGGTAGGAACCTATTGCCTACTTTCTTGTCAAACCCTTGGGAGTTACTTCTACGTATTGTTTACATTGCTATGCTATGCTCGTGAAGCGTGGATTGGGTTTGAGAGTTATTCATGACAGATGTGAGATTGTTAATTAATGGTTAACAAGGTGGCAACAAATTCACATCTGGGTGGATTGAGGCACACTGGGGAACCGGTGTTATGCATTTTATTTCTGAAATCCGGGGTACCCGTGTGATCTTCCTATCGGCGCCACCAGGCTCAAAGGGCGAGATTATCCATGCTAGAAACTACCGTGTGCAGCCACAAGCTATTATGGGCTCTAGCATAGTTGAGTAAGTTCGTGAAGCTCTTGAAGAGGTAGATCAGCGGTAGTGGGTTTTGTAGGTTTGGTATGGTCTACGGAGTAAAGAGTTAATGTTTACGAAGGCGTGTCTCGGTCATCCATTTCTCAAACACCATGCGGTCACGAGAAATCAGCGAAGCGATCGAGTCTTGTGGGGAAAAGTGCGCAAACATCTGCAGAGTGTACAATCTAATCATGGTTAGCCGTGTCCCTGGTTATGGACAATTCTGAGTATCTAGTACTTGAGTATTCACATGTATCTCATCACTCTAAATTAATATTGCTGGGATGTTAGTTACCTTAATTGGGATTGAGTTGGGGTTATACCTTCTCAATGATGTTTCAGCCACCATGATAGTAAAATTAAAATTTATTCCTTTGTTGTAGGGAAAAATTGGCTTTCCACAAAACTGTAACCGTAGAGCTTTCCACCAGCCAAATAAACATGTAGTGGTAGCATTATTCTGTTATTGCTCTATTGTGTTACATTGCCAGCATATTCCATGTGCTGACCCGTTCTCGGGCTGCAACGTATTATGTTGCGAGACTTTTGAACGAGGAGTAAGGTTCGATGGAGTGCGTTGTCGTGCAGCTCAGCTATGCCGTTGGAGTTGATGGACTCGCTTTACCTTCCAAGCCTTCCACTGTTATCCTATTAGATGGTCTTAAGCCATATTATTGTAATAAGTTCTCTTTTGAGACATTCGATGTAATAAGTGTGTGATTGCTACTCTGTTATAAATCCTTGAGTCGTGTGTGTCGGCATTACCGATCCGAGGATGACACGGAAGCACAAAGACTTGACCATCGAGGTCGAATTCGCTACAAGATGGTATCGAGCACTGCTGAGTGTAGAGACACGACCACTAAGATAAAACCATAGGTCACTCTTCTCTACTCATTTCTGACTCCTCTCCATTTTCCACTCTTTAGGATAGCGGAGATGAAGAACAAGTTTACAACGGATGAAGACACACCTTTTGGACACCACTTGAAGGAAGTCACTAGGTACCTGAATATTGGAATACCCAGCTTCACGGGACATACAACACCACCTTACGAGAAGAAGAATGGCTGGATGATTCAAGTACAAGTTCGGGAAGGACGTTCTGCCAACTTCCAAGCCCATAGAGTTTTCTTTTGAAGCACCCACAGAGCCTTGGCAGGAGTATGGCAGCTCACATTACCATGGGACACATTGGAGAAGTCTACAACGGGAGCTTAAAGACACCATATATCAAATATGTGGGCCGAGGCGAGCAATCGGAGTAATCAGCACCAAGAAGGATAGATCTATTGCAGCTTACATCCGAGGCTAAACCAGCACATTCGGCGTCGGGAGAACTAGATGTCTTGTGAGACATGATGGAGATGAAGAAAGCGAAAACTAGGATCATCGAGCTGGAGGAAGAACTCAAGTTTCTGCGATGGATATGAGGAAGAAATCAAGACCCTCTTGGAGAAGAATGACGACCTAGTCAAGAAGCCGGAGTCTTCATGGGGGACCAGCACAGGAGGAAGAGGAAGAAGATCCCTTGTCCGGACAACTACATCATCATCGACGACACCGACTCTGACCCAAGTGATGATGACTACGAAGATGAAGCTGGAGCAGACATCATGGAGTCTTCCACCGATCAAAATTTCTAGATGACCACCATATAATAGTAGTATTTCCCCATGTAATTAGTAGTAGTTGAGCACTTATCGATAGTCCTGAACCGTTTTGTATGCCCTTGCTTGATTGATTGAATGAATGTGTGTGTTTGCCTCATATGCATATGGGTAGTGTTTCTCCCCTAGATCTTTTTTCTATTCTAATCTCTTCCATCTAAAACCCTCAGATGCCTCCGAGATGTGACCCGGTTTTGTTTTCCCACGGAGCTCACCCAGTTGATCCAGCGGCGGAATGCCTTGATGCAATTGCTAGTTGAGAACCAGGGCAACAACAACAACAACAATGCCAACAACAACCCGCGGTGGACAACTTAACCCGTTTCCTGATGCTACAACGCGGTGTTTTCGGTAGCACCGAGCCAATAGTTCTTGATGATGCTCGCGCCGTATTGGAAGGAGTTAACCACCACGGGATGCCGTATGCTGAAAAGGTGCGCTTTGCGCACATCAATTGGATGGACCAGCAACCGCATGGTGGGAGAATTACGGCTACTTTTCATATAGCCAATGTCACTTGGGACCAGTTCAATAAGCTTTTACGCGGCCCATGTCTCAGCTGGAGCCATGCAGATAAAAAAGCGTGAGTTTCGCAACTTACGACGGGGGAACGTCTTGTGGCCCGATCGTGGATGAGTTTAGCAAGTTATCACGCTATACCCACGATGATGTGGCCACAGATGCATGAAGCAGGAGAAGTTTATGGAAGGGCTGAATGATGAGATGAGTATGCGAGTTGATGGTGGCAACTTTCAGCAACTACCGGGAGTTGGTAGATAAAGCCCTAATGATTGAGGAAAGCAGCAGCAGATTGAGAATCGTAAGAGGAAGTATGGACAAAGGAAGTATAACTCGAGGAGCTCACGAAGCCTCGCTTACCCCGAACTGGGAGGACTTGTTCATAACCATGGAGGTCATAGCCATCTTTGGAGGAGGATCGCATAATCAAAATGGTGCGAAGAAGCGGGAATGGGAATGGAGTCAACAATAATCGGAATCGCTCTAACCCAGCTACACCCGCCAAGAGGACTTAAGCCAAGTTATTTGCTTCAAGTGCGGGAAGGCAGGGCACTATGCCAATGACTGCCTACGAAGGAAAGAATGAAGCGGAAATGGAAGCTGCGGGAAGAAGCCCAATCCATTCAACAAAGGACAAGTGAACCACGTTAACGTGGAGGAAGTTGAAGAACGGCAGACAGCGATAATAGGTAAGTTTTGGTTCGGTCATTTACCGCTATTGTTCTTTTCGATCTTTGGTGCATCACATTCATACATATCAAGGGATTTGTGGATAAGTTTAAGTTACCAACCCAAACCCTTAGGACCCCTCTTCTAGTGAGCTACTTTGGAGGCGAGTACATAGCTAGCAGATGGTGTATCCAGATACCCTAATCATTGGCACACATGTTTTCCGATCGACCTAATTATCTTGGAGTCACAAGGTTGGATGTGATATTAGGTATGGTGGATGTCAAAGTATGGAGGAAGTATTGACTGTGCTAGCAAGTCAATTTATCTTACCACCCGGAGGAAAAAGGATTAAGTATGTATCTAGGCATGTGCCTAGGAGGAGCCAAGTGAATGCCCTCACGGGGGTTATGCGGGAGGAAGTACCTATAGTAAAGGATTATCCGGATGTTTTCCCGGAGGAGTTACCAAGCATGCCATCGAGATCGAGACATCGAGTTTACGATAGAGCTATTGCAGTGCAGGGCCAATATCCAAGAGACCCTATCGGATGCCCATAAAATGATATGGAGAAATTAAGAAGCAGATCAAGGAGCTATTGGAAGGGTTACATTAGTGAAGTTCATCACCTTGGGAGCCCGTACTTTTGGTGGAGAAGAAGGATAAATCCACGAGGATGGTTGTTGATTATCGAGCTCTGAATGAAGTAACGATAAAGAACAAGTATCCCTTACCAATGATTAATGATCTGTTTGATCGAGTTGCAAGGAGCTAAGGTGTTTTTGAAGATTGATCTCGATCGAGGATACCATCGATTGAAGATCCGAGAAGGATATACCAAAGACATCATTCACCACTCGATATGGATTATATGAGTATACGGTCATGTCGTTTGGGTGACTAACGCCCTGCCTATTTCATGAGTATGATGAACAAGGTGTTCATGGAGTATTTGGACAAGTTTGTTGTGGTGTTTATTGATGATATTATGGTATACTCGAAGAGCGAAGAGAACTGCGGAACACTTGTGTTTGGTTCTCAAGAAACTCGAGGAACACCGGTTATCGCCAAATTCAGCAAGTCTGCGAGTTTTGGTTGAAGGAAGTTGGATCTCTTGGGCATGTTATATCGAGGAGAGGTATAGCGGTAGATCGATGAGTTGATCGATCCTTGAATGGTTGGCACCCACTTGATTGGCGAGATCCATGATTTCCTTGGGTGGCTGGATATTATCGGAGACTCATTGAAATTTTTCCAAGATTGCTAAGCCAATGACTGAATTGCTAAAGAAGGATACTAAGTTCAAATGGGACGGAGGATTGCGAGACAAGCTTTGAGGAGTTGAAAAAGCGGTTGACTACAGCCAGATCTTGACATTGCGGATGTACATAAGGAGTTTCAAGTGTATTGTGGCGCCTCTCGCTTGGGACTTGGATGTGTTCTTATGCAGGGCCGGAAAAGTTGTTTATTATGCCTCCGACAAGCTGAAGCCACATGAGTTGAACTATGCCATGCATGATTTGGAGTTAGCAGCTGTAGTACATGCGTTGAAGACACGGAGACATTATCTTATTGGAAATCGTAGTGATGTGTACGGATCATAAGAATTTGAAGTACATTTTCACATAAGGAGTTAAACCTCAGGCGGAGGAGATGGCTGGAACTTATAAAGGATTACGATATGAAGCTACACTATCATCCGGAAAGGCCAAGCGTCGTAGCGGCGCTTTGAGCTGGAAGAGTTATGCTAATATCCTTGAAAGCAAAGGATTGCCTAAGGAGTTAGCTGCGGAGATCGTGGAACTTCGATTGGAGATTGTTCCAAGAGGTTTTCTTGCAACAATGGAGGTTCAGTCGACGTTGTTGAACAAGGTTCGAGAAGCTCGGAAGGAGGACAAAAGATTGCTGAGATAAGAGAAGATGGGCGAAGGAAAAGCCAAAGGTTTCGCGAGGATGAAACCACGATACCTTGTGGTTTGAGGACGGTTTATGTGCCCAACAATTCGGAGATCGGAAGTTAATACTTGGAGGCCCATGACTCACCATACTCGATTCACCCGGAAACACCAAGATGTATTTGGACTTGAAGGAGCGTTTACGGTGGACTGGTATGAAGAAGGATATTGCCGATTATGTAGCCATATGTGATGTATGTCATAGAGTGAAGGCAGAGCATCAGAAGCCAGCAGGACTGTTACAACCTATGCCAATACCCAAATGGAAGTGGGACAAACTTGGCATGGACTTTATTACGGATTACGAGAACCAAGGCAGGATATGATTCAATATGGGTAGTTGTGGATCGTTTGACCAAAGTAGCCCATTTCATCCCGAGTGAAAACAACCTATACAAGTGCAAAGTTGGCCAAGATATATATGACCAGGATCGTATGTTTGCATGGAGTTCGAGGAGCATCGTGTCGAGATAGAGAGCATGTTTACTTCAAAGTTTTGGCATCGGCTACACGGACTTTGGGTACAGTTGGAGTTGATACCGCTTTTCACCCATGAGACGGATGGGCCAGACAGAGAGAGTCAATCAGATTACGGAGGACATGTTGAGAGCATGTGCGCTAGATTATGGATCTAGTTGGGATGACAATTTGCCGTCTGTGAGTTCTCATACAACAACAGCTACCGAGCCGGTTTGAAGATGGAACCGTTAAAGCCCTATATGGGCGTGATGTAGAACACCATTGATGTGGGATGAGGTAGGAGACCGTCGGTTGTTTGGACCAGATTTGATTAAGGAATCAGAAGAGAAGGTTAAACTGATCAGAGACAGACTAAAGATTGCTCAGTCCAGACGAGAAGAGTTATGCAGATTCAAAAGCGCAAGGAAGTAACCTATGAAATTGGAGCGAGTCTATCTGCGAGTATCACCCTTGAGGAGTAAAACATTTTGGAGTTAAGGAAAGTTAGCCCCAAGATTTGTAGGACCGTGTCGTGTTTTGGAGCGGATGGGAGAAGTTGCCTACAAGCTGGAGTTACCGAAGGATTGTCGGGAGTTCACGATGTGTTTCACGTATCACGGTGAAGAAGTGCCATCTTTGAGATAGCCGATATACCGCTAAATGATCTGATTGCCCTTGGCGATTCAGGCTGGATAATAATCGACTTATGAGAGAAGCCAATAAAGATTCTTGATTTGACGATCGAGTCACTCGCATGACAAGGTTATCAAGTTTTGCAAAGTCCGATTGGAGCCACCATACCGAGGAGAAGCCACAGGGAGGCGAGAAGAGGATATTAAGGACCATCCGCACCTATTTTCTAGCCAACCCGAATCTAGGGCGAGATTCATCTTAAAGGTGTCGTTTGTAACATCCCAAATTTTCAATTGGCATGTTATACATAGGTCCTCCATGCATATCATATTTTATTGCATTTTCGTTTGCAATCCTCAAATCCTAAGCAACTCAAGGACCCTCGGAGAAAGTTGGGGATTTTCCGTTTTCATATTTGATTTTATCAAATATTGAAGGCGAGATTTTTATTTTAATTATTTTCTCTCGGAAAATAATTCATTTAAAATAATAAATGAGGGGAGATAATATGACTAGGGGTGGAATTCAAGCCGAGACGAGCCAGCTCGGCTCGACTCGCTAGAGCTCGTTTCGTTAGCGAGCTAGCTCGACTCGACTCATTACTATAACGAGCTCAAACCCAAGATTGGCTCGACTCGTATAACTTCATGAGCTGGCTCGTTTAGCTTTAAGCTCGTTAAAGATATGAACATAAAACCCTCAAATATGATTAAAATGATTATGTATATATTAAACATATCTATCACTAAACAATTGTAATTTCCTTGTAGCATGAGTCTCCTAGGCGGCTGGGCCTTGTGTTGTCTTTGGGATGCGAGATTTGCTAGTGGCTGATCTTTTTCCTGGATTTGGGTGGCTGATCTTTTATATCGAGGCCTAACGAGTTACAGTACTTGTGAGATTGGCTTGTTTAACTTGGTCAATAGCGATCTTAAACTAAAGCTCGAATCGACTCGTTATTCTTGAGTTGAGGCAGTCCTGAGCTACTTGTTTAGCTCATGAGCTTGACTTTTTCCAGCCTAAATATGACTTCTCCAAAATAATTGAAATATCAGAGGAAAAATGTTAAAATCATTATTTGGTTTTATTTGATCTATTTTGGAATTTTATTCACCCTAGAAAATTTTTTGCATGTTTTAAAAATTACATTTTAGGGGCCAAGAAAAGTTCATCATGTTCTAAATATTCCATTTAGGCGGAGAAAACTTATTTTGGAATTTTCATATTTTTATTTATATTTTCTAGGATCTTTCTTAGTCGTAGACGTTTAAAAAAAAAGGACGCGCCCGGCTGGGCGAAGCCCGGCCCTAGCAGGCCGGCCGCCCGCGCCACGCCTTCCCGCCGTGCCGCCGGTTCGGAGGTCAGGTTGCCTCACCTCCGCCCCCGACCCCTCCCCAGTCGGACCCCCCCCGCCCAACCCTCGCCCCCCCCCTCTAAACCCCACAGCCACCACCTTGAGGTCGCCTCGCCCGCCAAGAGCGAACCCCATCGCCCTCGCCGCGCTCTCTCAGAGCCGTCGCCGCCACCGTAGAGTCGCAGCCCGCCCGCCGCCGCCCTCGCCGCCACCCCGCCGCCCCTCGCCCGAGCCCGCGAACCGCCCGCTTCGCGGGACGACCTCGCCGGAGTAGCTGCCGCCGCCCGGTTTTTAGAAAACCCCTTGGTTTTAGAAAAAAAACCTAGTTCGTTTTATTTATAGATCGGTTTTATTCTCCGGTTTATTTGTTTAGCGAGCGTTCGCTCGTTCGTTCGTTCTAACGAACGTGTTCGTCGTCTAGTTTCCACTAACGAACGTTCATTCGTTTAGCCGTTCGTCGTTTTCTTTCATCGGATTTATTCCGCGATTTTTCGATCGCGATTTACGATCCGACGTTCGAACTAGTATAACTTTTAGCTCGTTTATCCGGAATCGAGGCGATTCAAGCGCTGAGTTTCATCTCAAAGCCTCTTTCGAATAGCCAAATCAAACAAGTTTTTGCCTCTGTAAAATTTGACCCTAGTTCAGATTAGTAAACGGATCTTGTTTCTTTCGTCGTTTGAGTTTTGTTGCTCTGTTTGATTTGATTCTTCTTGTGAACCGGAGTTCTTAAGTTGAACTCTCCGGTCAACCCCTTTCAGTTGAAGTTCCGTTTGTGCATTTTGCTTGTTGCTTATGTATGTTGTTGTTTGTTTGCGATAGAATTCCCGGTCTGAGCGTGTTACTCTGATGCAGCAGGATTCCGGATCATCAGCAAGGCAAGTAACACTTTGATCATACTCTTTTCATACCCAGTTTTTATGCATTAGTTTAAACCCTCAAACATTGCATGGTTAGAATGTCATTAATTTGTGGGTTGGGAAGTAGATTATGAGGTAGGAACCTATTGCCCTGTTACTGTCAAACCCTTGGGAGTTACTTCTACGTATTGTTTACATTGCTATGCTATGCTCGTAGACGTGGATTGGGTTTGAGAGTTATTCATGACAGATGTGAGATTGTTAATTAATGGTTAACTTAAGGTGGCAACTTAAATTCACATCGGGTGGATTGAGGCACACTGGGAACCCGGTGTTGTCTGTTTTATTTGGAAATCCGGGGTACCGTGTGATCGTCTATGGACGCCACCCAGGCTCAAAGGGAACTGAGATTATTCATGCTAGAAACTTCCATGTGCAGCCACAAGCTATTATGGGCTCTAGCATAGTTGAGTAAGTTACGTGAAGCTCTTGAAGAGGTAGATCAGCGGTGAGTGGGTTTTGTAGGTTTGGTATGGTCTACCGGAGTAAAGTTAATGTTTACGAAAGTGTGTGTGCGGTCATCCGTTTCTCAAACACCATGCAGTCGAGAAATCAGAGGCGATCGAGTCTTGTGGGGAAAAGTCGCAAACCTCTGCGAGTGTACAATCTAATCATGGTTAGCCGTGTCCCGGTTATGGACAATTAGAGTATCTAGTACTTGAGTATTCACATGTATCTCATCACTCTAAATTAATATTGCTGGGATGTTAATTACCTTAATTGGGATTGAGTTGGGGTTATACCTTCTCAATGATGTTTCAACCACCATGATAGTTAAATTAAAATTTATTCCTTTGTTGTAGGGAAAAATTGGCTTTCCGCAAAACTGTAACCGTAGAGCTTTCCACCAGCCAAATAAGCATGTAGTGGTAGCATTATTCTGTTATTGCTCTATTGTGTTACATTGCCAGCATATTCCATGTGCTGACCCGTTCTCGGGTTGCAACGTATTATGTTGCAGACTTTTCAGACAAGGAGTAAGGTTTGATAGGTCGTTGTCGTGCAGCTCAGCTATGGCATTGGAGTTGATGGACTCGCTTTACCTTCCAAGCCATCCGCTGTTATCATATTAGATGGCCTTAAGCAATATTATTGTAATAAGTTCTCTTTTGAGACATTCGATGTAATAAGTGTGTGATTGCTACTCTGTTATAAATCCTTGAGTATTGTGTGTGCCGGCATTACGAGATCCGAGGATGACACGGAAGCACAGAGACTTGACCATCGAGGTCGGTTCGCTACAAGTTACATCGGTGAACATATACTCAAAATGTCTGGGTATAATAATCACTTGATTCAACTTGGAGTTAATCTTCCTGATGATAGTGTCATTGACAGAATTCTTCAATCACTGCCACCAAGCTACAAGAGCTTCGTGATGAACTATAATATGAAAGGGATGGACAAGACTATTCGAGCTCTTACGCAATGCTAAAGGCTGCAGGTAGAAATCAAAAAGGAGCATCAAGTGTTGATGGTCAATAAGACCACCAGTTTCAAGAAAAAGGGTAAAGGGAAGAAGAAGGGGAACTAAAATAAGAATAGCAAGCAAGTTGTTGCTCAAGAGAAGAAACCCAAATCAGGACCTAAGCACTGGGCCAGAGTGCTTCTCATAAGCAGGCTGGACCTTTGAGCGGAACTGCCCCAAGTATTTGGCGGATAAGAAGGATGGCAAGGTGAACAAAGGTATATGTGATATACATGTTATTTATGTGTACCTTACTAATGCTCATGATAGCAATTTGGGTATTTGATCTTTGGTTACATTGCTAATATTTGCAACTCGAAGCAGGGACTACGCATTAGCGAAGATTGGCTAAGGGCGAGGTGACGATCTTGCGTGGAAATGGTTCCAAAGTCGATGTGATCGCGGTCGACGCTACCTCTACATCTACCATCGGGATTAGTTTTAGACCTGAATAATTGGTATTTGGTGCGGCGTTGAGCATGAACATTATATCTGGATCTTGTTTGATGCGAGGCGGTTATTCATTAAATCAGAGAATAATTGTTGTTCTATTTATATGAGTAATATCTTTTCGTCATGCACCCTTGAAGAGTGGTCTATTTTATTAAATCTCGATAGTAGTGATACACATATTCATAATGTTGAAGCCAAAAGATGCGAGTTGATAATGAAAGTGCAACTTATTTGTGGCCTTGTCGTTTGGGTCATATTGGTGTAAAGTGCATGAATAAACTCCATCTTGATGGACTTGGAATCACTTGATTATGAATCACTTGGTACTTGTGAACCGTGCCTCATGGGCAAGATGACTAAAACACCGTTCTCGGAACTATGGAGAACAACAGATTTATTGGAAATCATACATACAGATGTATGTGGTCGATGAATGTTGAGGCTAAATGGCGGATATCGTTATTTTCTCACCTTCACAGATGATTTAAGCGAGATATGGGTATATCTACTTGATGAAGCATAAATCTGAAACTTTTGAAAAGTTCAAAGAATTTGAGTGAAGTTGAAAATCATCGTAACAAGAAAATAAAGTTTCTACGATCTGATCGTGGAGAGAATATTTGAGATTCTGAGTTTGGTTTACATTTGAAACAATACGGAATAGTTTACAACTCATGCCACGGAACACCACAGCGTAATGGTGTGTCGAGCGTCGTGTCGTGCTTTACTAGATATGGTGCGATCTATGATGTCTCTTACTGATTTACCGCTATCGTTTTGGGGTTATGCTTTAGAGGCGGCCACATTCACATAAATAGGGCACCATCAAAATCCGTTGAAGCGGCGCCTTATGAATTGTGGTTTGGCAAGAAACCAAAGTTGTCGTTTCTTAAAGTTTGGGGCTGCGATGCTTATGTGAAGAAACTTCAACCAGATAGCTCGAACCCAAATCGAATGTGTCTTCATAGGATACTCAAAAGAGACTATTGGGTACACCTTCTATCACGAATCTGAGGGCAAGATTTTTGTTGCTAAATTCGGATCCTTTCTAGAGAAGGAGTTTCTCTCGAAAGAAGTGAGTGGGAGGAAAGTAGAACTTGATGAGGTAACTATACCTACTCCTTATTGGAAAGTAGTTCATCACAAGAACGGTTCTGTGCGACTACACCAATCAGTGAGGAAGCTAATGATAATGATCATGAAACTTTAGATCAAGTTACTACCGAACTTCATAAATTGAGCAGTGAGATCCGCTCGAGTGGTGCAGTAATCCTATTCGGAAGTCATGTTACTTGACCATGGCGAACCTCACGAACTATGAGAAGCGATGATGAGCCCAGATTCATAAAATGGCTTGAGGCCATGAATTACGAGATGGGATCCATGTATGATAACAAAGTATGGACTTTGGTTGACTTGCCGATGATCGGCAAGCCATCGAGAATAAATGGATCTTCAAGAAGAAGTAGCGTTCATGGTAATGTAGCTGTCTACAAAGCTCGACTTGTTGCGAAAGGTTTCGATAAGTTCAAGGGGTTGACTATGATGAGACTTTCTCACCGTGGCGATGCTTAAGTTTATACGAATCATGTTAGCAATTGCGCATTTTATGATTATGAAATATGGCAAATGGATGTAAAAATGCATTCTTGAATGGATTTCTGGAAGAAGAGTTGTATATGATGCAATCGGAAGGTTTTGTCGATCCAAAAGGTGCTAACAAAGTGTGCAAGCTCTAGCGATCCATTTATGGACTGGTGCAAGCCTCTCGGAGTTGGAATAAACGCTTTGATAGTGTGATCAAAGCATATGGTTTTATAAAGACTTTTGGAGAAGCCTGTATTTACAAGAAAGTGAGTGGGAGCTCCGTAGCATTTCTGATATTATATGTAGATGACGTATTATTAATTGGAAATGATATAGAATTTCTAGATAGCATAAAGGGATACTTGAATAGAAGTTTTTCAATGAAAGACCTCGGTGAAGCTGCTTACATATTGGGCATCAAGATCTATAGAGATAGATCAAAGGCGGCTTAATTGGACTTTCACAAAGCACATACCTTGATAAAGTTTTGAAAAAGTTCAAAATGGATCGAGCAAAGAAAGGGTTCTTGCCTATATTACAAGGTGTGAAGTTGAGTGGACTCAATGCCCGACCACAGAGAAGATAGAGAGAAAATGAAAGATGTTCCTATGCTTCAGCCATAGGCTCTATCATGTATGCAATGTTGTGTACCAGAACTGGCGTATGCTTAGCAATAAGTTTGTGAGGGAGGTACCAAAGTAATCGAGTGGATCACTAGACAGCGATCAAGAATATCACTGAAATACGAAAGGACTAAGGATATGTTTCTCGTTTATGGAGGTGACAAAGAGCTAGTAGTAAATGGTTACGTCGATGCAAGCTTTGACACTGATCTGGGCGATTCTAAATCATAAACGGATACATGTTTATATTGAGCGGTGGAGCTGTCGGTTGGTGTAGTTCTAAACAAAGCGTCGTGGTGGGATCTACATGCGAAGCGGAGTGAATAGCTGCTGGAAGCAGCAAATGAAGAATCTGGATGAAAGAGTTCATTTCCGATCTAGGTGTCAGTACCTAGTGCATGCGGGACCAATGAAGATCTTCTGTGACAATCTGGTGCAATTACCTTGGCAAAGGAATCCAGATTTCTAGAGGACCAAGCACATCAAGAGCGCTTCAATTCCATCGGGACCAAGTCCGGTGGGAGACATAGAGATTTACAAGATACATATGGATCTGAATATTTGCGGAACCCGTTGACTAAGCCTCTTCCACGAGCAAAACATGATCAGCACCAAGACTCCATGGGTGTTAGAATCATTCTTGTGTAATCTAGATTATTGACTCTAGTGCAAGTGGGAGGCTGAAGGAAATATGCCTAGAGGCAATAATAAAGTTATTATTTATTTCCTCATATCGTGATAAATGTTTATTATTCATGCTAGAATTGTATTAATCGGAAGCATGATACATGTGTGAATACATAGACAAACTTAATGTCACTAGTATGCCTCTACTTGACTAGCTCATTAATAAAAAATGGTTATGTTTCCTAACCATAGACATGTGTTGTCATTTGATTAAGAGATCACTTCATTAGGAAAATGATGTGATTGACTTGACCCATTCCGTTAACAGCACTTGATCGTTTAGTATGTTGCTATTGCTCTCTTCATGACTTATACAAGTTCCTATAACTATGAGATTATGCAACTCCCATTTACGGAGTAACACTTTGTGTGCAACCAAAGCGTCTAGCAGCGTAACTGGGTGATTATAAAGGAGCTCTACAGGTGTCTCCAAAGGTACATGTTGAGTTGGCGTATTTCGAGATTAGGTTTTGTCACTCCGATTGTCGGAGAGGTATCTCTGGGCCCTCTCGGTTGTGCACATCACTATAAGCCTTGCAAGCAATGTAGCTAATTAGTTATGGAATGATGCATTACATAGCAGTAAAAG
>JAHIAM010000585.1:0-35554 GCA_021605205.1 Aegilops longissima
AGATCTCACGGACGGACTCGACGAACTCACAACACAGAAAGACACGAAATTTATACTGGTTTGGGCCACCGTTGTGGTGTAATACCCTACTCCAGTGTGTGCTTGGTGGATTGACTCTTAGGCTGATGAAGAACGGTACAAGTGGAAGAACAGCCTCCTGAGGTTGAGGTGCTCTTGTGCTTGGCTAACTTGTGTGGGTGAGGACCCGATGCCCCCTACTGTGGTGGCTAGTTCTACTTATATAGGCCATGGTCCTCTCCCCAAATATTGAGCGGGAAGGGAGCCAACAACGACAGGCAATTTGAAAGGGGACAGCTAGTACAAGCTATCATGACAAAAGTGGTCTTCGCCTGCAAAAGGCTCTGCGGTGACGCTGCCTTGGGCTCCATGGTGACCTCCGTCTTGCCGTCCTGCTGGTCTTGATCTCATTGCACTGATATGGAAACCTTTGCGTGATGCCTCGGTACTCCGCGCCTGCGCTTGCTTCCTTAGCACCAAAGAGGAAACAAGGACGCTGCTTGCGCGCCTTTGGGCTCATCGCTGTTGGTGTCGCGGGCTCGCTGGTGTCGTCGCTGGCATGTGGGCGCCCGCCTGGTGTCGATCGTCATGGCTCACGTCACGAGAGCCTCGCGAGGTTCACCCCGCCTTGATATCTCCGCTCCTCATGAGCCTGCCTAGAGAGGCCGCTCCTGAGGGGGTCCTGCGTCATCCGCCTCCTGAGGCTTGGCCCCTCACGAGGGTCTTGAATGCCTTGTTGATGAAGATGGGCCGTACAGGCCTGCTAGCAAAGCCACGCCGTGGGCCGCAGGCAGGAAAGTCTGGGGACCCCCGTTCCCAGAACGCCGACAGTGTCATGTGAACGTTTACTACATGACACTTCACCATTGTTTGGGCCTAGGGGAAGGCATTGGGAAGTAATAATTATATGATGGGTTGCTAGAATGACAGAAGCTTAAACCCTATTTTATGCGTTGCTTCGTAAGGGGCTGATTTGGATCCACATGTTTCATGCTATGGTTAGGTTTACCTTAATTCTTCTTTCGTAGTTGCAGATGCTTGCGAGAGGGGTTAATCATAAGTGGGATGCTTGTCCAAGGAAGGGAAATACCCAAGCACCGGTCCACCCACATATCAAATTATCAAAGTAACGAACGCGAATCATATGAGCATGATGAAAACTAGCTTGACGATAATTCCCATGTGTCCTCGGGAGCGCTTTTCTTTATATAAGAGTTTGTCCAGGCTTGTCCTTTGCTACAAAAAGGATTGGGCCACCTTGCTGCACCTTCTTTACTTTTGTTACTTGTTACCCGTTCCGAATTACCTTATCACAAAACTATCTGTTACCGATAATTTCAGTGCTTGCAGAGAATACATTACTGAAAACCGCTTGTCATTTCCTTCTGCTCCTCGTTGGGTTCGACACTCTTACTTATCGAAAGGACTATGATAGATACCCTATACTTGTGGGTCATCACCCGTGGAGGCTGGAGGAGGTCGACGGTGGAGATGAACAGTATCCCGTGGAGTCCCGTTTTGCGGTACGCTACACCCCTCCTGATGAACAGGACCCCCGTTTCGACCGTAGTGCTCCAACACAAGTCCGTTTCCTCCATTTTGTGGTACGCCACACCCTCCCGATCAACAGGACCCTGTTTCGACCATAGAGGTCCAAGAGAAGTCAGTTTCCTCTGTTTTGCGGTATGCCGGACCCCTCCCGATGAACCGGATCCCGTTTCGACCGCGGTCGGTCGAACACAAGGTTGTTTCCTCCGTTCTGCGGTATGCTAGTCCTCGTTTTGATCGTCTGTTCCATCCAAACCGGTTGGCTCCCAATGAACACGACGTATTCCGTTGCCTCCCGATGAACACGATGTGTTCCGTTGCCTCCCCATGAACACGACGACAACGCAGTTTCTCCATTCCGACCCAGCCATGTACACGAGCCATGGTTGTACGTATATATGCACGAGTAGGCGTTTGAGACCCCACCCGTATGTACGTACGTGGCCGTATTTTTTCTTTCTTGCACCCTGGCTGTACGTACGTGTACATGCTATGTGTGTGCCTCTACTACGACACGTGCACGCCTCTACTACGACACGTGCCCTTCCTTACACGACCACGGTTCATCGCTGCAGCCTGCAGACAGACCGATCGACCAGTATATACGCACACGTTCGCGACCAGAATGACAATGCTACGTATGCTTCGATTAGGTGGGTCCCAACTGTCAGGCACTTCCTTGCATGCGAAGATGTAGCTGGTGGATCCCATCAGTCAGGGTGGAAACATTTTTTTTGCCCGTAATATGGACGCACTTCCTTGCGTGCGAAGATGTAGCTGGTGGGTCCCAGCAGTCCGGGGAATTTTTTCGTGAAATACGGTGGCCCGTCCGGTGGGTCCCTGCTTTCAGGTGGAGGAATCATTATTTTCCGCGTAATAAGGAGGCACTTCCTTGCTGTGGCCGTGGACCCAACTGTCAGCCTCTCCATGTACAGTACTCTTCCGTTGGAAGTCGTTCGTTGACCACATTGACCATGCCGCGCAGAGAACACCAAGGCGGTGGATGACGGCGAGGCCTAGGAAGGGGACGACGCGGAGCCTGGGAAGACGCGACAGTGGATGGCCACGCGGAGAGGAGTACGAGGGTTCACTGGTTCGGCTGCGGTGTGAGGCTGCTGTCGCCATGGAATAACAGGGGGTGTGGGTGAGTAGAGGGATGGCCTGGCCAGCGGTGGGAGTAGTAGGGGGCGGTGAGGCCTCCGTGGCAGCACAGCCGGCCACGGGAGGCAGGAGCAGGCGGCATGACCGGTGCTGCTTTGGGCGGCTGGAGCAAGAAGACCAGAGGTTGAAGAAGCACTACAGTCGTTGGATGGACATCGTACGGTCACTGGAGCTAGAATCGTTCATATTGACTAAGTTGACAAAACCCTCCGTTCGTGTCAACTTAGTAGGCCCACAAGTCAGCCTCCCATATGGTGGGTCCCAGCTAGCAGGGGGAGTATTCATTTTTTTGCGTAATAAGGAAGCACTTCCTTGCGTGCGAAGATATAGCTGGTGGATCTGAGCTGTCAGCGGCGGGAACATATTTTTCGCGAAATACAGAGGCCCTTCTGGTGGGTCCAAGATGTCGTGGAGGAATCATTGTTTTGCGTGTAATAAGGAGGCATTTCCTTGTGTGCGGTCGTGGACCCAGCTGTGAGCCTCTCCACGTATAGTCCACTTCTGACGGATGTTGTTCGTTGACCATGTTGACCATGCCGAGCCGAGAGCACCAGGGCGGTGGACGACGGCCAGGCCTACAAAGGGAACGAGACGAAGCCGGGGAAGACACGTCAGTGGCTGCCCACGCGGTGGGGAGTATGAGGGTTGACTGGTTTGGCAGCCGTCTCTGGAAAATAACAGGAGGTGTGGGTGAGTAGAGGGATAGCCAGGCCAGGGATGCGAGTATGGTGGGGCTGTGAGGCCTGCCCGGCAACACAGCCGGCCACGGGAGGCGGGAGCAGGCGGTTCCGCCAGTGCTGGTTTGGACGGCTGAAGTAGGAAGATCAGAGACTGAAGAAGCACGATTGCCGTTAGATTGACATCTAACGGTCCGACGCTGGTAGAGTCGATTGTTGACTAAGTTTCTTTTTTTAGAAACCTTGTGCACACATGAACTTAGTAGGCTCACAAGTCAGCCTCCAATCTGTGGCAGACAACATAGAGCCCATTTGCTTTTTTTAATAATGCAGCCCATTTGCTAATTCTTAAGTAATTTATCACAACCCATTTTCACCCCAGGACCACGATCAAAAAGTTCAACCTTATTTTGCATATTCCGGTGGAGTCCGAACTGTTCTAATCCTGAAATGATAAACATTTTTTTAAGAACTTATTGATTTGCCAGAAAAATCATTTTGTTTTTGTAAGCAAACAAGACGTGGGACAATTGAGTTAGTTTAAGGGAAAACCAGTGGTAAAAAAATCAGCGCTCGGAGGGAAAGCAACAACAAAAATAAGGATGTAAATATGAAAAGGGAACTTTATGTATTTTCAATATAATGATACGTGTATATGAACTAGTAAAACTACAGGTAGAGATTAGAAAACGGAAGTAGGACATGGCGTTTCAAGAGGAAAATAGAACTGGGTTGTGTGTTTGATTCAGTAAAAAAACTGCCAGCAGATGTTGTAAGACAAAATATAACTAACGTTGGCGGGCCAAAGGCCAGTAGATACCTGCTGGATCTTTGTGCCCCGTTGTCGTCATCGGCTGGGCCTGTTAAAAAAACCAAGCCTGTGCAGTCTACAATCCAGTTGAAACTTGCTCGACCTGAAAAAACAATATACCTGCTCAATAAATGAGAGAATTCTGCAAGTACAGACTGATAACTGGGATGCAACAGGTATATTGTTTTTTCATCATGATAATAAGTGCATGCACTTGTTTCAAAAAATTAGAGAACTGGGAATTCGAACGGCAGGTGCTTATGCTACCCATCAAATAAAAACCAGCTGCCTGAAAATTTGTTTCAAAACAAATGATTCAGCTTTATATCCATATCGACCCTCGGCATGGTGATTGGAAGCAAATGCCAAGTTCATACCGAAAGATCGTTAACAACAATACTAACTTGCGGACGACAAGGTAGTACAAGCACCAATTCCAAACTAACTTATAATATTTTTAGTCCTGGCCCTAGTGTTCATCTAGTAGAAAATCTTGCAGAGGACCAGCTCCCGCTCCTTGTCTTGCTCCAGGTCCCTGAGGTGGTACTGGTGCATCACCCAGTTGGTCCTCTGCTGGTCGAAGTTCTTGTTGGTGTGCAGCACCAGAACCTTTTTGCTGCCCGTCTGCCAGCTGTTGACCATCACCGGCAAGGTATTGCCGGTCTTGTGCCACATCGCGTGCATGCCGCACTCTGATTGTATCTTGCGACACATCCACGTGCCCCTTTTGAACGTCCTAGAATTGCGCTGGAAGAAATGCTTGCTTAGGCCACTCAGTGTGATACCTGCAGTATTGTTGAATACATGTTTTAGTGTACGTTGTTGGCATTTTAATAACATCTTTGGCATGTTGTAGTCACTTGTTTCACTTTTATTAACTGTCAAATTGTAATTGCTTCACTAGGTCTGCGTCTAAAAAGAAAAATAGAGCTATAAACAAAGGAATATGTTTATGCAAGTAGACGTCCGATCGGTGTCTTACCTGGAAGTTTCTCAGGATGGGTGTAGCATATGCCGTGCTCGCTGTCGATGGTTGGTATGAGCAAATCAATGAGAGGGTGAGGTCTCGCGTTGTCAGCACTCACTTTGGCCTCAAGGTGCTCGATCAGATCCTGATCTGTGGGACCGAACTTGAGGCCAGCCGGCAGCACCGGCCAATCCTTCTTGGAGTTGCATCGGTTAATTCCAGTTATATGGTACTCAATGTATGATCAATCGACTGTTTTAAGTGAGTGATGAAAGATTTCGACACATAAGTGGTAGTACTCCAAATCTGAAGTCCATAATACTCGAACACGCCGTCAGGATTCTTGTGTCACCTCACGCGCAGCGTGTTTTCACGTCAATTCAATGTGAGGACATGATGAATAATTTGACCAACGTATACTAGTACTGCTACTATACTACTTACTAGTCGTATTTTGTGTCACATTTTAATCATAGGTTTAACTAACAAAATTTCAATGCATGTCACCGAAAATTATTCCATTGGAAACTATGTTCAAATATGAATAAAACGATATAATTTTTTGTGACATGCATTAACATTTAGTTAGTGAAATTTATGGTCAAAATTTGACACAAATTATTAAGGGGTAGGCTACATGAGTAATACAAAATATAATTCCCATTGGACAACACTTCCACCAACAAGTACGCACTTGAAGCCTAATATATATATATATATATATATATATATATATATATATATATATATATATATATATATATATATATATATATATATATATATATATATATATATATATATATATATAGGGTGGGTCTATTATGATAACACCCTTAAGAGTGTTATTCTGATAATAAAATCTCTTATTCTGCTAACACCCGACACCCACCCGAAAGCCCCACCCCGAACAGACCAAAAACAAACAGTTACCCCACCCACCACCACCCACGCGCACCCCACTCCCCACCTTCTCCCCACACCGTCGCCTCCAAGCAAGCCACCGCCCGGCCATCATCCTGGCGCGGTGCCCCCCACCTTCTACCCCGCACCACCGCCCCGGCCATCACCCCCACAACCACCTTCTCCCCACATCGCCACCTCCCAGCCAGCCACCGGCCCGCTCCGCACGTCCAACCACCGATCCCCGGACCTGTAGCCACCGGATCCGGCAGTCCCTCCTCCCACCACCGCCCTGCGGCCACCGGATCCGGCGGGATCCTCCTCCACCTCCCTCCTCCCAACCCCGTCTGGCCACCTACCCCGGCTGCAACCTCCTGAGCCGGCCACCTCCCTCCTCCCCCTCCATGGCAACATCGGCCCATCCTTGTTGAGCCCCCGCGCCGGTTCCCGTGGAGGCCCGGCCGGATCTCCTCCACCACGTCCCTCCCCTCATCATCATTGGATCCCTGCGTCTCTCCTTCCACCAGTGAGGGTTGCGGCGAGGAGTAAACTCCTCGGCTCCTGCGCATTTGTCCTTGCGCTGCCCGGAATCCACGTCTACGGCGACCGGATCCGCCTACCCCGCGGCACGGGTGCTCCTTGCGCCGCCCACCACCTACCGTCGCCTGCCCCGCTCCACCCCGTCCAGATTCGGCCCGGATCCCATCTAGCGGCAGGTCAGGGATGGGGGCACCATGGGTGGAGGAGAGGAGGCGCCAGATCCAGGCCGCGCCGACCCTCCCGGTGGTGCAGCTCGTCCGTGCACCGGGAATGGATCCGCCCACCACCAGCTGTGGTGCTCCTCCGGCGACCACAGGGCACTCCGGCACAACATGCCTCTGCCGGCGTTGATGAGGATCCCCTCGATCTCCATGGCCAGCCCCTGAATACTTGTTGCAGCTCTCTTCTAGCGGTTTTTGCAGCTCTATTTTGGGAATTGTGCAGCTCTGTTCTTCTCTATGTGCAGTGCTCGGGGAGCTAGCTTGTAGCTGCAGTTCGCATACGCATGAGGAGGTCCACGAGCGGGCGCTGGGGCGGGTCAGATGCACTTTATTTTTTTGTTTGAAGAGGATTTGCAAGTTTTGAGTCTACTGAGATTAAGATGTGCGGTTCGGCATGTTCATTCGACGCTCCAGTGCAGCTAGGCTAGCTGTCCAATGCAGTTCGCTGGTGCGTCCCCAACATCTCCTATAGTCTGAATCTCCTAGGCTTCGGTGGTGCAGTCTGCACGCGTGCAATACCGTGATGCAGTTTGGTGTGTGCGGCCTGCAGCTCGATGCGAGCGGGGCATGCAGTTTAGTTTGTTGTCTGTGGATTTTTGTGTGTATCGAATGTATCTAGTTGGTCTATGATGTATTGCGTGTAAAAAATTATTTTTTGGGAAGTTCATTTCAACAAGCATTAAATGCTTCATTTTCATGAGAAAAAAATGGTTGATGCAGCCCACTTCGAGGAGTCTTGTGGTTCACCGCATTCAATAAGGAAGAAACAAAGTGTCTTTATTAGATAGATGTGGCTTTGAAGCTCAATTTTGGTAGTGTCGCGGCCCGTTTACGGAAGTCTTGAGGTTCATTTTTATAGTATTGCGGTTCACCAACGTTTGACATGAAGTACACTCCACCTCGTTTGGGAAAATTTACGTCCCACAAAAAAAATCATGCAGTGCACTTGTCTGTCCGATGAAGTGCAGATTTAGTCTAAAGAAGTGCACTCCACCTCGTTTGGGAAAATTTACGTCCCACAAAAAAGAAATCATGCAGTGCACTTGTCTGTCCAATCAAGTGCGGTTTTTAGTCTAAATAAGTGCGGTTTTTTGTCTGATGCAGTACATCCCATTTACAGTAGTCTCGAGGTTCACTTTTCAAAGTCTTGCGGTTCACCAACATTCGACATGAAGTGCACTCCACCTCGTTTAGGAAAATTTACGTCGCACAAAAAAGAAATCATGTAGTGCACTTGTTTATCCAATGAAGTGCGGCTGTTCGTCCGATGCAGTGCGGTTTTCAGTCGGATGAAGTACCCACGTCGATTTGGGTGTCGCGAAAAAACAGAGTGTCCGCATTTCGGTAAATTTAAAACTGCTCTTAATCCGTAAGGAATTAGAGAGAGTATTCTACATGAAAAAGTTGCATCTCATCGATATCTTTCCAACGGCGTATCATTTGAATCATTTCGACAACCGATTTGTAAAAATTTCACGAAAAACGTCCGCTGTCACTCATCGTCCATCGTACGATTTTAAAATTAACTTAAAACCATGAGGAATCTCAAACAAATTTCAACATATGAAAGTTGCGCCTCGTACATAGCTTTTAAATGGTATATTACATGCCTCGTTTCGACAAACGATTAAAAATCTGGAGCGAAAACAGTACCAAATTTTTTTTAAAAAAAATTGAAAAACAGATTCCGTGATTTAGTAAATTTGAAACTGCTCTTAAACCGTAACGAATTAGAGAAAAAAATAGTTATGAAAAGATGCGCCTCGATGATATCTATCCAACGGTGTATCATTTGCCTCATTCCGACGAGTGGTTTAGAAAAAAAAGCGAAAAAATGCTCGCTGCCACTCTTTGTGGGCCGTACCGTTTTTGAAACTGCTCTTAAACTATGGGTAATCTCGAAAAGTGTTCAACATGGCGAAGTTGCGCCTAATCCATAGCTTTCCAACGGTATATTACACGCCTCGTTCCGATAAACGGTTAAAAATTAGAGCGAAAACAGTACCGAGAAAACACTACGCGGAGTTTTTTCCGACGCGAAGTTCACTAGTTTGTGTAATGCAGTGCTCTTGCTAAAGAAAGTGCAGTGCCCTCGCGTTGAGCATGTAGTGCGGAAGTGTTATCAGAATAACTATTCTGATAATATTATCAGAATAGACGGGCTTTATATATATGGCTTTTGCACAGCATCTCCTCATCATTATCAGTACATCCTACACAGGTGAGTTAGGATGCACTTGATCGCAGAAAGGTATCTATCCTTCAAACCAGAGGAGTGCTTCAAACTAACAACAGTACATAATATCCAACAAAAGAGGACCATGCTACAGCAGCAGGATACATGGCTCAGTCTAGATATCAGTATGAATCAAGTTGTGCATATTTGTTGTTGGCATGAACCATGTCGCCGCATGTCGGGTTTGCAAAAGCCATCCATCGCATGGAAGCTTGATGCCTTTCACACACTGAAGATTATCTGGCAACAAGCCGTGTCGACGAATATCTGGATATGGTGATTCATGAAACCCATGGTATGATGTGTAAAAACAGTCCCCCCTGGCGAATGGAAGTTGCATAGCATGGTAATCAACGCCGGTGATATGATCGATGATTGGTTGGATGATTGGATAACTGAGCCCGAGGAACATGGAGTGGTTGCCGAGGCTGTAAACCCGCCTCTAATTGAATACATGCTGGCCCAATGGAGCTAGGATCTTTATCGAACACGAAGCATCCATAGCCATCAATGTCACAAACGCCCAAGGCATTGTATTGCATGTGGTTTGATGTAATGGTTTGGTCAATTTGGTACGTGCAAATGAGCATCAAATGACCGCCGTCAGCTGAACGAGTGATAAACCACCACCCATCGGCTGGTATGATTCCAGGTCCTGGAATCATAAAGGCCAGCGCATTTGCATCAGCTGTAACAAGTAAAATTGGAGACCAAAAGGACAAAAATAAACAATCTTGTTCATAGTATGTGTGGAATTAAGATTATTATAATAGTGACACATATCATAGACAGAGAATTGCAATGCCAATCATGAGGTTATAATCATAATATCTATTCTAACAAACATTAAATGCCAATTGTTCCCATATCAACTCTAATAATAACATGTGTGGTCATAAAAATCTGGGAAATGAGAGGAACATATAGCAATGATGTGGTTATAGACATACTATCTATTCTAAATTTGTAACAATGAACAGGCAGTCGTATTCATAAGGTAAAGATGAGATGAGATATAACAATTACACGATGATAGATTCCACCAGTATAGGAAGCCAATCTGTGTGTCGACCGCGTAAACAATGCCATCGTGCACTATAGCATCAGACAGAAATGTTGGATGAAGAGGATTGACGATGAGCCATAACCATGTATGGCGACCGGATTCCAAATAGACGAATCCCATGTTGAACAAGGCAATGAGCTTGTAATCCATGTAGTCTTCTGCTGGTGTGGGCACTTTGCAGATTACAACCTTCAGCAAACAAAGGCCGAGCCAAAAGCTCGACGCGTCTCATGCATAGTAGGCAGGAGTGTCCGGCGGGCCGCGAGGCTCGATGGCGGCGGTATCCAACTGTAACATCTCGGGTGTCAAGCTACAGTAAACTCCTGTTAATGGAGTCACGTCATCATAATTAAATTTTGCTAATCGTCACTTTGTCCTAAACCGACCTCAAATTCAAATTTGAAAGACAAGTCAAAATATTGTTTCTCCAAACTATAATACTAAAATGTTCGCATTTTAGTATAAATCCCCATGATCTTTGTCATGTTAAAACCAACTTCATTAGGCTCACAAGTAAATTCATAGGAAATTATTATGTGGTCTAACAGAGAATGAAATGACATTTTTTTAAAAGAAACAAATGTATTAACTTTCCCAAATAAAATGGAACCTTGTGTGTAGCACCCAAAATATTGTAGTTGGATTATATGTGCGGTATCTTGTAGAACTAATATCATTTAGTGCCTAAAATAAATAGAAAACTGAGACAAAAGATTTACAGAAGGAAAATATGAAAGTGCTTGCTGTGCACTTTAGCCCGTATGAACAGTGCAGCCCAAGCCCACCACTGGCCTCTCCCCTACCTCTGTACTGTACAAAGGGGAGGCAGGAAGGCCGTGGCGGCCATCCGCCGGCCATGGCCACTTGCGTGGAGGCCAACCGACTCCTCCCGGCGTTCTAATCGGCCTACAAGACCCCGCGAACCCCCTTCACGAACCCTAGCTTTTCCCCACTCGATCGCTCCTCCCCCTCTCTCTCCCGAACACAGCCGCCACCGTGCACCGCTCAATCTCGCGGCCACCGGCGCCCCCGCGCCTGACAGACTTGTCTGGGAGGTGTGCCGACCACCATCCCACGATTCCCCACAACCTGCATGCAGAACGGGGGCACGTCCTTTGGCCGGATGAGAGTGGTGCTCCCTCCTATAAATAGCACCAAAGGGACTGCTCTTGCTGCTCTCTTTTTCCTGATCGCTCCGCTGCGCTGCCGCACACTGCTGCTCTCTTTTTCCCCGGCCGGCCGCTGCTGCTCTGCTGCTACTTTCCCTGCTCATATTCTTGATCTCTGGCCTCACGCTGCTGCTGCTGCAAGGCCGTCGTCCGGTCAAAAGCCTGAGAAAGGTAGACAAGGTGGGCACCATGATTCTCCTCTAATCTTGTTGCTCCTCCCTATATCTCTCATCATGTTCATCTTTCTCCTTAGTGGATCATTGTGATACAAACCAAGGAGCGTGCCCATGTGTCCTCATCTTGACATCTTGGCTTGGCTGATCATCGCGATACGAGCCAAAGTGCAATTATGTTCAGGAAAGGAAAATTTGTCCTTGGTTGATCATCGCAATACGAACCAAGGAACATATCTCACATATTTTCATCTCGACATTTTTGCCTTGGCTGATCATCATGATACAAGCCAAAGTGCGAATATGTTTAGGAGAGAAAAATTTGCCCTTGGTTGGTCATTGTGACACAAGCCAAGGAGTATTCTCCATATATCTTCATCTTGATATTTTGCCTTGGCTGATCATCGTAATACGAGCCAAAGAGTACTTATATTTAAGAGAAGAAAATTTGTCCTTGGTTGATCATTGTGATACAAACCAAGGAGCATTCTCCATATAGCCCCATCTTGACATTTCGCCTTGGCTGATCATCATGATACAGGCCAAAGTGCGAATATGTTTAACAGCAACAAAAATACTCCTTGGCGGATCATTGTGATACAAATCAAGAAGCATACAACATATAATTTCTTCTTGTCATTTTTGCCTTGGTTGATCATCGTGATACGAGCCAAAGTGCGATTATGTCAAAGAGGATAAATTTCACGCCTTGGTCGATCATGGCGAACCAAACTAAGGAGGATATATTTTCCCTTCCATCATAGATGAGAGCGACGCAAAGGTAAAGCTCGGGGAAAAACAAATGTGAAACATACCCAAACTCTAGATGATCATCTACATAAAATCGTAGAATAAATATGTGCCTACAAAATGCACTCTTCATTTGTTTGAGTTGCACAAAACAAGACAATGTAAATTGTGCATGTACCTCCATACCTAGTGCATAAAAAATGTATAAATCGGGTGCTTGCTAAATTATATTTGAGGCCTATTGTTGGTTACACTGCGGACATACATGCTATGCCACGTCAGTAGTAATACAAACAGGAAGGTACAAATGACATATACATCTGTCATATAGATAATGAAATGAGCATACTCTAATGCATATAGAATATGCTAAGTGAAATCTAACGGGTAAACATGAGATAATAAAAGTGTTAGTTGTCTCATTTTGCACTAAAATATAGCATGCCCATAAAAGGAAATGAATGCGTGTAGGTTAAGTTAAAAGTATAATCCTACATATCTAAAATATGAAATCTAGAGCGTACAGACTCTATGCAACACGCATATACTGTCCACTGATGGTTAGAGTATATGCATGTGATCCAGGATATTCCATCTAGCTCGCTTTAGTCCTAACCAAAACAGACTGATTCGCTTAGTAGATGCTATCATCAAACATATCAAATCAAACAACATAACATATGGGATGGTTCTGATATTGGAACCCCCTTTTTCTTAAATTTCCATGCATGCGCAGAGCATAACATGGAGTAAATCATATACCATCATCTCATGCATGGTCATATATGCATCAATAAAAGATGTAGCATGCATGTATTAAGTGGATACTCTGCTAGTCGACTCATCACTCGTTAAAATGAAATGACCTGAAAGTTGATTAAGATAGCGGCATGGTCATACTAGCATATGTTGGTTAAGTCGACTACACAAATTAGGTGTCCGAAGCAAAAAGCACACATTGCACTCGTACTCTACGTATTACTCATAATAGTACAAGGGTAAAAATATAAATGAACAAGACACATGATAACTTGAATAAGATCAAGAATGCTCCCCCGAGCACACCAGCGTCAATGACAGCGAGGAGGAGCGATTTTTATTTATAATTTTGTAGTAGTCATGTGTTGCAATTCTATGTAATAGGATAGTTGGAATTCTTAATCAGGGGTTTTCTCTACGAAGATGTAATTAACAGATCTTTTATGTAAATGTAAGAGTTCTGGAAATAAAGTACCTGCAATGTTTGATCCTATTTTTATTGTATGCAATTATGCATTTAAATATATTCATTCTGTATCAATGACGTGGACGCGTGTTTTCACGCCCGCCATTTTCCCGTCATCAGATTCTGGCACGCCCAGTGGGACCTATTTCTCCCCTCATCTTTGAATTCCAACATAGGATTGCAACATATGAATTCCCATAGTACATAAAGCATAAAAGATTATGTACCCATATACAAAAGAAATTCAAAGAAAACTAATATATGGTTTTCTTTATTTTGAAGGTATGGAGGGCCAAGTGCAGCAGTTTGTGACCCTTCGCTTTGGTGACCTTTGGCTTGATGTGCCAATTGGTCCTACCGTGACCTCACTAAGTGAAAGTTGGAAGACTACTGCTGCATCTCCAGTTGCACCAGATCAAGAAGAAGTCACTTCTCCACCAATGGAGGGGTTCACACCTGTTTTGTCAAAGTCGCAAAGAGGAAAATGAGGGCTGCTAGAAAGAGGGTTGCTCGAGTTCGCAAGAGGGGTTACTCATGCTCCAAATGTCGAGAATGAAAGGAAAGATTGTTGAAGCAGGGCCATCCATCCGCCAGCAGTCCAAGGACAAGGGAAAGAAAGTGGTGTTTGAGAAATCCGAGTTTCCGCCACTTGTTTACAAGGGAAAAGAGAAGATGGTGGAGACACCCAACTCCAAGCTACCTGGGAAAAGAGGCGGCGTTGTGGTCATATTGTCGTCAGCGTCGTCTTCAACAGGAAGTCCCACCAACGCTCGGAATATACTTCGAGCCGATGCTCCTGAGTTTGTCCCCTCCCTGGCCCATAAACCTAGTGAGGAACGCTTGGGAATAATGCAAAAACGTTCCCTGGAATGGAAGGGAGTGTGCCTTACATCTGGTGACCTCAAAACAGGCCATGTAGATCCAACATCTGCAGCATCAGTTCCTCTGTTTGAAGAAGCACCCACCTTACGAGAGTCCTTTGAAGGTTCGTTTGATCCAGTGCGACATCAACGGCGACAGATAAATGTCCGTCGATCTTGGTTTGATCTTCCAGCTGCCATAGATCAAGATGCGGCGAGCCGACACCGTTCTCATGTGAGCAAGTCTGTCAAGGGGAGATGGAAAAACACTCGTCCAAAGATCCAAGTTCAGAATCCAGATGACTCATATGTTGTTAAATGCATATGTCAAGCAATAAGGTCACAGCTTCCTGGTGCATCCACATCACAAAACGATGAGGGTGGCGCCATCATGCGACTGGCGAAGGCCCTGGCCCAACGACCTGAGTACCAAGAGTTCATTCAGCAACATACTGAACATCAAGAGTATGTGAACCAAACTGCTCATGTCCGTTCAAGAAGGGCGGCGTACAATGAAAGAGAAAGGGCAGTACGGGCCAGGTCTGGGTCAAGCAGAGTCCAAGGGGCAGAACACGCTCCATCAGATGAGGGCAGTCAGGCTAAAGTGAACAAGTGGCTATCAAATCCATCAAATGAGGTGGCCATGAGCTTGTCTCCATGGCCCTCTCGTAAGCAGACCAAGAATAAATCATTGGAAATGTTCCAAGCAATGCCAATTGGTGTCAGGGCGGCGTCAGACAAGACCAGCGAAACATCCTCCACATCAACACATTTCAAGAGGAAGAAGGCGCGCAAAACTGTCGTAGAAGGTCCTCGTCGTAAGACACGAAGCCAAAAAGGTTCAGATTATGAAGAGCTTGGGTCTAGCTGTGGTGGGTCTTATAATCCCCCATCGGACAGTACCCCTTGTCCTTCTGAAAATGAGATAGAACTCCACCATGGTGCAGAGCATACAGAACAAGTCCTAGCCGCGAATGAAACTCGTTCGGTTGAAGAGCAATTGGCCAACCTTACGGCATCACTTCAGCAAAAGGAAGACGAGCTCGCAGCCCTTCGAATTCAGATGAGCAATAACCAGAATAAAGGAAATGAAGGGGATGGTGGCGCAAGTGCTAGCAGCCAACATGGAGGAGCAGGGCTTAACCTTGAGGCGATCCAAAGAATGATCGCTGAAGGGGTAAAGTCGCAGTTGATGCAAACTCAGTACTCGATGAGGCCAGGGTATGTTAAGCCGTACCCACATGATGTGGACTTAGTTCCTTTCCCAACAAATTACAGGCAGCCGCAGTTTAGTAAGTTCAACGGGAGTGGATCTCCCCATGAGAACATAGCACACTTCCTTGCTGCTTGTCAGGATACAGCTAAAAACGGCTAAAATGGAGCACTTCTCCTTAGGCAGTTTGTACAGACATTGTCTAGGCCTGCCTTCACCTGGTACACAAGCTACCTCCAAGCTCTATAAAAACGTGGGAACAAATGCAAAACTCATTCATCGAGCGGTTTTATAGCAGGCAGAGGATGGTGGGCATAACTGAGTTGACCCAAACTGAACAAGGGTTCAACAAGAGGGCGGCTGATTTCATAAATAGATGGAGAAACCTAAGTCTTCATTGCCCACAGCCAATCACTAAGCCAGAAGCAGTGCGCATGTGCATGAACAATCTCCGCTCGGAAGTGGCTGTCCAGTTACAAGGAGTGAGACTCCTCACATTTGAAGAGTTAGCTTCAAAATCCACGGATATAGAAAATTTTATGCAGCTTGTTGCTCGTCGAACAAAAACGACGTTCAACAAGCCTAGAAACAAAGGTGGTCAGCGTGAAAAGTTTTCGATGAAACCCAAGTCTGCACAAGCCATGGAGACAACGGCGATAAAACCTCAGTTTCAGCCCGGAAGAACACCTATAGGGAATCAAGGGCAGCGAGATGCACAGGTTGGTAGGAGGCCAACTCTTAGCGAACGACAAAACAAGGAGTATTCTTTTCCTGTAGAAGAAATTGATGACCTTTTCACTGGTTTAAAGGAGTTGAGTCTAATAGAACTTCCCAGGCCCAAAAGGCCAGAAGAAGCTTCAAAATTTAATGACCCAAATTTCTGTCACTACCATCGCATTTTGGGCCATACACTCAAAGATTGCTTTGTTGTGAAGAATATCATCCAGAAAATGATCGATGAGGGGACTATCGATGCGGATCTCCTCAAAAGCATGACAAAGGGAAAGAAAAAGGCTTCAGCAAATGTCGCCACCCTCTAGGATGATGCGGTGAGTTCTGCATCTTCAAATATGAAGGGTACTTATGATGATGCAGTACTAATTTCCAAATATGGATGTTCTCCTATGATAATTCTAGGCCTTGCCAAATCGCAAGATCAGCATAAAGGAGAGGCTTACATTCCCTTCAGCAATGGTGCAGCCCAAGGTTGGGGGCCACGGCGCTCAAAACGTCGTGTACTACCCCCAGTGATGGAAGAAGCTCCTCCTCTGCGCTTCGCACCGAAGATATATCAGCACACCACGAAGCGCATGAGAATACCAAGTGAAGAATTCAACGTTCTCACTATTGGTGTGCTCGAGGATGATGGAGAGTCTCTATGCTTCCCTGACGAAGAACCATTAGAAGTTGATCAGGTTCATCTTAGATCAGGTCGTCAATTAGCAGACCCTCATCCTCCACCTAGAAAGGAACCAAAAAGCAAGGACGCAGTTCCAAATGATTTGACGGACCCTGCCTGTAGGGTGCCAGTCAAGTATGATGTAATCGCACATTTGAAGAAAATACCAGCTATGCTTTCTGTGTATGATGCTTTGTGTCTTTCATCGGATATGCGTAAAGCTCTTGTCACAGCACTCACGTTTCCAGAAGACTACAGAGTAGAAGTATCTCAAACTGAGGTAGAAGAATCTGAAGTCCTAAATATGACGTTCACAGATGAGGATATGTTGTTAGGCCCCAAGAAGCACAACAAACCTCTTCTCATGTTTGGAGAAATTGATGTATTGCCGATAAATCGCATAATGATAGATGGTGGATCAGCTATAAATCTGCTCCCATTGCGTACACTCAAAAAGATTGGATATTCCAAGGGATATTTGAGCAAGTCTAACGTGATTATACATGGATTTAACCAATCAGGGCAAGAAGCAATGTGTACCATTTCGTTGGTTTTAAAATTGGATACACTATCCACATACGTGATGTTTCACGTGATTGATGCGGCCACATCATATAATGCATTGCTTGGACTCCCATGGTTACATGAGAATCAAGTTGTGCCATCCACTTTACATCAGTGTATCAAATATATAGATCGGACAGGTGATACAGTCAGAATATTTGCTGACAAGAAGCCATTCACAATAGTTGAATCTTTCTATGATGATGCAAAGTTCTACTTCGAGCCTGTTGATAAGGTGCAAAAGCCAAAATCCTGGAAAATACCCGAGTCAAATGTGGTAGAAAAGGAGGTCGCGGAATCCTTGTCAAAGAAAAAGACCTATCAGTATATACCAAGCAACCAAAGGAAGAAGGGTGACCCAATATTTCGTGTCATAGACAAATCCCATGACATGAAAGGTACTAATTTCCCTACGCCTTTACCTCCTTTGGTACAATATAGAATAAAACAATCCCAAAAAGAGCTGCGTCGTTCAAAGGTTGGTGAAAGTGAAAATAAAAATACAACACAAATATATGTGCTTAACAAAGTTGTTGAATCTTTACCCATTTCTTTGTATGATAACAGGGTCTTGTACATGATGCAACAAATGGGTTATGACATCGCCACTGGCCCGTCCCTATGTGATGGCCGGGGACAGCTAGCACCATTCGAAAAGGTGTTATCTCAAGAACAACTCGAAGCTCTGCACAAAGACCATGTTTTAAAAGAAATGAAACATGGGTTAGGATATGAGGTTTGTATGGCTTCGGCTGAGTATACGGACATGACGGAAGCATCTCCAGAAATGGAGGATGGCAACCAATGCACCATGGATGACTTGGAAGAAATAAATATTGGTACGGCTGATGATCCTCATCCAATTTTTATTAGCAAACATTTGTCCCAAGAAAATAAACTAAAATATCATGAGTTCCTGCGTGCAAATAGAGATGTATTCGCTTGGACTTATGAAGAAATGCCTAGGTTGGACCCAAACATAGCCGTCCATCGCCTTGCTGTGCGAGATGACGCACACGAGTGAAGCAAGCTCAAAGAAAGTATCGGCCTGAAATACTTCCACAAATAGAAGCCGAGGTCGACAAACTCATAGCCGCAGGGTTCATTAGAGAAGTCAAATACCCCATATGGGTCTCTAGTATTGTACCCGTTAAAAAGAAGAATGGTCAAACATGCATATGTGTAGATTTCAGGGATATGAATAAATCATGTCCCAAAGATGATTTCCCAATACCCATCTCTGAAATACTAGTCGATGCTACTATGGGGCATGAAATATTTTCTTTCATGGATGGTTGTTCCGGCTATAATAAAATTAAAATGGCACCTGAAGATGAAGAGTTAACAGCATTCCGCACACCTAAAGGCATATATTGTTATAAAGTCATGTCTTTCGGATTAAAAAATGCTGGGGCGACATATCAACGAGCAATGACAATCATCTTAGACGGGTTGTTATATGTGATTGTTGAATGCTAAATAGACGACATAGTTGTGAAATCAAAGCATGAACAAGACCACTTGAAACACCTTGAAATGGTTTTTGAGCGTCTTAGGAAACATAATCTAAAAATGAACCCCATGAAGTGCGCGTTCGGAGTTCCCTCTGGAAAATTTCTCGGTTTTGTGGTTACAAAAAATGGTATTCAGATCGACCCAAGTAAAATCAAGGCGATTGTTAAGATGCCACCATCCACTAACTTACATGAACTGAAGAGTTTCCAAGGCCACCTAGCATATATTAGGAGGTTTATATCAAATTTATCTGGGAGATGCAAACCTTTCTCGCGACTTATGAAGAAAGGAGTCCCTTTTGAATGAGATCAAGCATGGCAAAACGCATTCCTAGAAATTAAGAAATATTTGATAAATCCTCCTGTTTTAGGCGCACCGATTAAAGACCGACCATTAATTCTCTATACTGCTGCAATGCCTACTTCACTAGGTGCACTCCCGGCACAAAATAGTGATGCAGGAAAGGAAACTTCCCTGTATTATCTTAGCCGCACCTTGGTAGGGGCCGAGTGCAACTATCCAGATATGGAAAAAATATGTCTCGCACTGGTGTTCGCTGCACAAAAATTGCGACACTATATGTTAGAACACACTGTACATTTAGTCTCAAGAGCACACCCACTCAGATATATCTTAAGTAAAATGGTACTCTTAGGGAGATAAGCTAAATGGGCGATGCTTTTGTCACAATTTGACATCACATATATACCGCAAAAGGCCGTGAAAGGCCAAGCTTTGGCTAACTTCCTTGCGGCACATCCGATCCCAGATGATTCTCCTATAGATGATGACTTGCCAGGTGAGGATGTATTCGCCACGACCGATACAAAATCAACATGGCAAATGTACTTTGATGGCGCTTGCTGGCAATCTGGGTCAGGTGCCGGAGTCGTTTTCATTACACCTAATGAAGGGGTGATTCCGTACTCATTTACCCTAACTTCGGCGGTGTCAAATAATTCAGCCGAATATGAAGCTCTTATCATTGGGCTTGAAATAGCAATAAACATGGGGCTCGATACGCTCTCTGTTTATGGGGACTCACAATTAGTGATAATCAACTGATGGGGACCTACATGGTAAAGAAACAAGAATTGTTGCCATATTT
Organism: Aegilops longissima; assembly: GCA_021605205.1. NCBI lineage: Eukaryota > Viridiplantae > Streptophyta > Magnoliopsida > Poales > Poaceae > Aegilops > Aegilops longissima. Next base: position 20,125 of record JAHIAM010000585.1, read on the forward strand.
CAAAGGGCAAAAGAGCTCCTAGCTATGTTCAAAGATCTAAATATTCATCATATAGTTAGAAATCAAAACGAAAAGGCTGACGCCTTAGCCGGTTTAGCTGTAAGTATGTCACTAGACTCACATGAAATGATGGACGTACACATAGAGGAACGAAGGTTATTGCCAATATTTGTTGAAGAAGAAGAAATGGTAATATCTTCTGCAATGACAGCTGATATATGTGAAATTGAGGTAGGGGATTGGCGAGCACCATTCCTCGAATATCTACTTCATGGATACCTACCTCTTGATACTAGCGAAAGATCTAGAATCCGCAAAAGATCAATCCATTACACATGCATCAATGACATACTCTATAGGCGTTCCTATGACGACATATTATTGCGCTGCCTTGCTGGAAATGAAATTATGGAGGCCTTAAACGAGGTGCATGCTGGAATATGTGGCTCGCACCAATCAGGTCCTAAATTGCACTACCAATTAAGGCATCTAGGCTACTACTGGCACACAATGTTTGAAGACGCCACTAAATTTGCAAAGAAATGCCATGAATGCCAAGTGCATGCTGACTTTATACATCAGCCGCACGAACCACTCCATGCGACAAATATGTCTTGGCCTTTTGAAATGTGGGGAATGGATATAGTTGGGCCAATTCATCCACCATCGTCCAAAGGTCACAAATTCATTTTAGCAGCAACAGACTATTTCTCCAAGTGGGCTGAACTTACAACACTAAAGGAAGACAAAGCGGAGAATGTAGAACATTTTATAAGAACACAACTCATATATCGTTTTGGCGTTCCTTCCCGGATCATGTCTGATAGCAGAACTCCTTTTAAAAACAAACAAGTGGATAAGTTATGCTCCAAGTTTAAGATAGACCATCATTATTCCACGACATATAATCCAGCCGCCAATGGACAAGCAGAAGCTTTCAACTAAACTTTCTGCAAGTTGCTAAAGAAAGTTGTATCAAAAAATAAGCGCGACTGGCATGAAAAGCTTCTCGAAGCCTTGTGGGCTTACAGAACCACAACATGCACGCCGACAGGAATGACACCGTATTCCTTAGTATTTGGAGGAGAAGCCGTTCTACCTTTGGAGGTACAGATCACGTCATTGAGAGTCGCTACACATGAAAAATTGTCAGAAGGAAAATCAGTACAATTACATCTCGATGAATTAGAGAGGCTAGAAGGTAGACGACTTCAAGCTTTGCAAAATCTTGAGGCATATCAAGCTAGGATGTCGCGAGCATTCGACAAACGAGTCAAACGAAGGTCGTTTAAACAAGGAGATTTAATTCTGGCTGTCATTCGTCCCATGAATATCACGCGACGGATGAAAGGAAAATTTGAACCAAAATGGGAAGGTCCTTTCGTCATAAAAGAGGTTTATTCTAGCGGCGCGTATAGAATCATATCACCAGATGGGAAATACTCGCCGGCAACGGTAAATGGGAAATTCCTTAAGCTTACTATGGGTAAAAAATACACTCCATACTCTCACGAGTCTAAACTGGGGCACATAAAAAATACACTCCATACCCTCACGAGTCTAAACTGGGGCACATAAAAAATATACTCCATAGCCTCACGAGCCTAAACTGGGGCGCACAAAAAACTAATTACTCCAACAACTTAAGAGTGTAAACTGTGATGCAAAGAAAAGAAATCATCAAGCGTACTCCATACCCTTAAGAGTATAAACTGGGGCACGTAAAATTTTACTCTGATATCCTACGAGTCTAAACTATGGCGTAAAAAAATGACTCCAAATTCTCATAAGCTTAAACTGTTGTATAAAAGGGCGGTGTATATAAAAATATAAATAAATTTGTAAAAGATAAAAAAATGAACAATGAAATAAAGTAACAAAGCTTCAAGCAAAAAATGTAAATAAATAAAGGGGTTACCCAAGCTAGTTCATGCAATTAGCACAGAGTATCCATTCCACACAGAAAGCAGGGGTATACGAATAACATTGCATAGTCCATCAGTACACATGAATAAATCCCATGCAAACATACGCGAATGGTGCTACTGGCATGCGAGAAGACACAAGAAAATGGGTTTGCCGATTGGCCGCCTTATGCAAGTCTGAGTAGAAAAATGTAAATAGACAACATGTCTGATTTATTAAGAACAAAAAAAAAACTCAGTTGGACATGGAGCGCCAGTCCTTCAGACTTCTAATAATAGACTTGGCTTCGTCCTCCAGCGTCGATGTCTTCCCTTTAAGAGCCTCCAATTCCTCGAAACCTTTCACATTAGCTTCGAGCAAATCTTCATGCAACTTCTTGGCTTCAGCTTGCTTGGCGGAATGGTCTGACTCCAGTTGCTTGACCCTTTCTTCAGCTATACACAACTCAGCAGTAGCTTCTTGTAGTTGAGCGGAGAGGGCCTCCACACATTCCTTCTTCTCGGCTTGTTTCTCAAGCATGGATGACATCTCTTCCGCTGAAGTTTTCAGAGACGCTTCAATGGATTCAGCCCTCCTCTCTGCTGCAGTAAAAAATTCAGACTTTTGCTTTGACTGATCCTCAATGGTTCTGCGGGCTTCTTGCACTGTATCTGAGATCGAGACAAATTTTTCCCAAGCCGCGCGGACATGGGCAATTTGAGGAACAATATCACCAACCGGGAGCATCGACTGAACTGCCTGGAAAATCTCATGGCGCTGAGAATCTGTTAATGTAGGGGCATCTAAAGCTTCAAAAGCATTCTGCAGCAACAAATCGATAGCATCCAGAACTGGCTTGGTAATAGCGGAAATATCCATGGATGGCGCTGAAATCTGTGTCATTATTCCCTCGCCACTGACGAGATTAGAAGCTCCTTCCGTATCACCTGGCGATAAGAAGGAGGGGCAAGATAAATGATATTGCAATGAAGTTAATAAATAGAAAAAGATACAAAGTACGAATTAAGCTACCGTGCGTAGAGATAGGCGACATGTTTGAAATATCAGCCTGCGAGGCCACGCCTGAGTATAGATACGTAGGGGGAGTTGGAAGATTAAGAGAGGGTTCTGATATATCAAAATCCTCAAATGATAGATCAGAACCTATGACATTATCATCAGTCCCTGTATCGTCAAGTTCATGCATAAAATCAACCAACTCGTCAAGATTACATGGGCTTTCTCCAAGAGAAATTTCAATCTTCCTTTTTACAGCAGGTCTTTCCTCCCCGCCGGAAGAGATTGTTGCATTTGGACTAGGTTCCTCTGAGTTCCTATCAACCAAAATGTCAGTACCCTCCTTCCTTGCATTTAAACGTGTGCCTGATACTGTCACGTTTATAAGTGGCTGGGGATTGGAAGAGGAACTTGCAGCAACATCATTTGGATTATTTTTCCGCTTCTAAAAAATAGCAAAAAAATAATATCAGTTAGTAAATAGTGGTGTTGGCGCATAATAGTAGCAGCAAAAAAATATATACGTATATATATATTACCTGTTGCAACAAAGGTGGCGGGGCATTGTTATCCAAGTGGTAACCTCTTAAGATGTCCCTCCAATGATTCACTGCCAGCATTTCTCTCGCCTCAATAGCTGCAAGATATTCCTCTTGCCATTCAGCAGACACCCTCTTTACTACGAGAAGATCCCCTTCCAAAATCTTGCGAGAAAAAATATGTTTCTTCCCATTATTCACATATTTGGCAAGCCTTTCTTCGTAGGAATCTCGCCCGTGCATGTTACCTTGACGAAGCTGGCCTAGAACGCTGGTGAAAGGTTGGATGAAAATGGTTCACCAGTCTGTCCATGCCACTGAGGAATTGCCCACAAAATCTTTGTTGGGAATATAGTGAGGCTGTTTCGGATTCGAGCGCAATAAATGCCACCAGTGTGCATAAGCAACACTAATGTCATCTATTATATATAAACTGCGCAATGGAGTATATGGTACTTGCTGATCCAATTTGAATTGTCGAGCCACCCGGTCGGGATGATATGGCTCAACAATGCACAAGTCGTCATCATAATCGGACATTCTCCACGGTAGCATCCCTCGACGGATGGAAATGGTGAATGCTTTTTGCAGCCAACGAGTGCTAGCCAAGTCAGAGAAATTTGAGGGGTACCACACAATATTCTTGTGTTTCTCGAAGAAATCGTGCGCCTTTTCAGGGCTAAAATCGTGTGGAATCCTAAACATAGTCCCCACCATAGATAATTTCCCTGGACAAAGCTTAGGAGTTGGAAATTTGCTCACTTTTGCTCGTTTACCAAATACATTCTTCAGATAAACCCCATCCAGCCGATAATGAAATGGACGGGCCATCCCCTCATCCGGTAGCAGGGTCCTACAGGATGGGTGCTGATGCGACGAAGCGAAAAATAGATAGAACAAAGTGCTGGTGGAGCTAATGAAATTCGACGCCCTAGAGCGATCCAGGACGCCATCACAAGGACGCCAGCGCGAATGTAGGCTCCCCCGCCAATGACAACAAAGTAGCACAACCAAACATCAGTGTACGCCGCGACATACAAGCGGACCTCACGAAGAGACGCGAAAGGAACGGAATGGTCTCGCCGGTTGTGAAAATAGTCACACCAGACCTGGAAAGTCACGTGGCCGCCATCGTGATGCATAAAAAACGCACCTGTGTCGTATTTTATCAGCATATTCTGTAAAATATCATTGTGATGCATAAAAAAATGTATAGCACCAATGAAGTATATACGTGTCATATTCTATCAGCATATCCATCTCAAATCACATACGATGCTAGATTTTGAGTTGCCTGTAGAAAATAACTAGCATAGCCCGCGCGGCGGCACGCCGCGCCCGTCGATAAATCGAAACTATGTAGACCGTAGATAAAACGATGGAACTATAAATAATTGTGAGTTATATAGAATATGCATGGTAGCTTTATGTGTATCTTTTACTATTGTGAAAGAAGAGCATACCAATATATATGTGAAAAGTTTAAGATGACAAAGAAGTACATTTATTACAACTACGCATGATACATGCTGATAAACAGAACGATAAAAGCCGGTACATCTCTGAATGTACTTATTAAAACTGTATTCAGTCCACCCTACATAGTGGGATATATAAGGAGTGGGTTGTATACGGTGATATGACCGTACTACAATAAGAAATCACAACTGATTTTCCGTGAATTAAAGCATCCTGGTATAGCCTCCCGCTGGATTAGTGTCCGTAATAAAGTGATACAGAGCTTTTGCAAATTCTTGGACACGTCCGGGAAAAGGTTTTGCTATCATGTGTATGTGATAGTTGGATCTCCTCTGTGTGCACATGGGGTGCATATAAAGTGCCAGCACATCGGAAAAGTTGTTGCATATTTTTGCCAAAATCATTGTATGCCTTGCGAATTCATTGTTCTGAGTAGTTACTTGCTGGCGGACCATGTTTAATTGCCATTGCTTGGTTTGTGCCTTCTCTTGTGCCGTAAATAGTCTTTTTTTTATTGTGACTTCAAATTCGTAGTAGTTGTAGTCGTTGATGGAAATGTTGTAATTTGCACAGACTAAAGCTGCGACAATTAGTATGGATCGCGGGGAGTACTTTTTATTAGGATATTGTTTCATTCTACGCTGATAAGTTATGGTGCTACTTCTCCCTGATTTCTTCATTGTGTATTCATGGTTTCAACTCGCAGGTGCAGAATCACAAAATATGGTAAGCCTTGTTGCTGCCGATGTAGACCGTAAGACTGCCAATGTAGACTGTAAAGCATTAAGTACAATAGCTACATGCATGTTCATGTATATAGTGTGGACTTGTGTGAATTCCCCAGTGGCGAATTAACAACTTGTGGCCGCCTATTTATTCCATCGATACATGGTGTTTATAGGTGGTGTCTTTATTGTATGCAGTAAATTTCAAATTAAAGTTACTGTACTATGTGGATAAAGTTATATTCTAAAAAAAGGAAATAATGCATAGAAACAAATTGAAAGGTGAATTGGAAAACGTGATTTTATTCATCACATGGTTGATATATTTTACTAAATAGGAATACACATTGGCATTCTCACACTAACATCAAACACAATAGAGCCGTTCATAGCTTATATTATTCTAGTGCGACCTCCGGGGGGATTGGTGCATGCGATGAAGTGGTATAGAGCTTTTGCAAATTTTTCCATACGATCATGTTGTCACTTATCACCGTTGCATGAGATTACTAAAACTTCAATATGTGGGCGGTGAGGATACATATGCAATGGTATGATGCCTAAAAAAATATTGCATATCTTTGCCAAGACCTCGGTCTGTCTTGTGAGCTCATTTTGCTGAGTTTTTATTTGCTGGTTGTTGCTGCTCCAAACAATAGGAACTGGTTCTGTGGCAACTTGAAGTATGATGTATCAACCTTAGGGTGCATGATGGTTAAATTTGCTGATTTATGTTGCAGTTTCATTGTAAGACATGGGAGCCTGTGATGCCGATGATTTATGTTGAGGTTCCATGTGTTTTAAAAGGAAGACTCGTGTATTAACTCTTTGATTGTTTTATTGGTTGCTACTTTAACCAACATTTCTTTTTTCTCAACTGTTGAAGAACCATGCATATATAATTGGATTGGTCGGTCATATAGAAGCCCAACTATGTAGTTGTGTATATTTAGCTTGAACATGTACATGTCTACTTTTGTCTTAATATAAATTTCCTATTATATAGCTCTACTTAGGAGTTCATTTGTATGATAAGATACATGCTACCTTGTACCAAATTGATAAGAGACATGAGTTTGATGAATTGGAAGTGGCGTAATGGCGTGTTGCATTTGATTAAGGGTTTAGTTAGTAAGATTAAGTTTGAATACAACATGCCTTCCAAAATTTCTCCTCACATAATGAAATCTAGTCGACAGAAGTTGCATGGGTTAAGCAACTCTTGATCACTACACTATGTTATCTTCGTTATCAGTTTTGTTCTCTTTTCTCATTTGTATTCCAGCATTCTCGTAAACATGCCATAGTATGTCTGACTGGACAAAGAGCGGCACCGTAATACCAAAAGGGACCTAAGAATATCGTCCATCGTTGGAGGAGTAAATTCCAATCTTGAGCTATTAAGTCCCTTGTCAGTCATACATTTCTGGTGCACATGAAAGTTGTCGTTATGATTACCCTGTTATGGGTAACGTTTGACAAACCCCAAAGCACATCATCCAGTATGAAGGTACTCGATACTATCATGGTCTAAGAGAAGGTTAATTTAGTTGTTTCTAATAGGCTCATCCTTTGGTGCAATATATTTTATCAGAGAATAGTGGCTCAAACTCATATAGAGAGAAGCCCATCATTATCAACAATCTGTTTCCATCCGACACTTATATAATTTTCAATTTATTTTCTTCTCACAGAGAAGTTTTTGGTAACAACCAGTATTAACACAAAATTTGTACTAATACCTGAAAACAACATGTATTTAGCAGCAAGAGTTTAGCTAAAACAAAGCCGACAATGCCGCACCTCTGGCAATAAGCATGATGCACACAGGACCACGGCATGACACGCGGAACTAGGGCTGCAAGAAAAGCTCGAGGCTCGTGAGCCACTCGTGATCGACTCGTTTTTTGGCTCGACTCGAGATCGACTTGAAAAGAAATGAGCTGAGTTTGAACACTTTATTTAGCTCGACTGGGAAACGTGTCGATCTTGAGCCAATGCTGGCTCGCTCGATTTTAGCTCGATAGCTCGACATAATACCATTATGTTAAATGATCACGCCATATATTAAATGGAAATAAGATAATTTGCGTGCGTGATTTTTCTCCATTTTATTTACCAGCAAACATGGAAGCTCAATTAAGTGTAGAGAAGATTTAGGTTTAACTATGGTACGTGGTTGACAACGTCTTAAATTTCCTGTTGTTTTGGACAAAAATTTCCCAGCATATGCACCTTTGTTTTCTTGTTTTTCGTCCACGAAGACCACCATCTATTGCTAGTTCGCCCAAGAGACCAAGATGAGCTCTTGCCCAACAAGGTTGTGTCGTGTTGTGTCCTTATCTAGTTGGAATAATCACCATAGATTTATAATTTTTACCATCTCATTTAGCTCGAAACTAGCTCGAGATCGACTCGAGATCGTTACACGCTGAGCACGAGTCATGTTTTAGAGCTCGATCTTGAGCTTCACTTAGTTTGAGCTCGCTCGACTTTTAATATGAGTTGAGCTGAGCCAACTCCAACTCGCTCGAACTCGACTCGTTTGCAGCCCTACGCGGAACGTGGCAGCCTTTCTTCTTTCTTGCTTCCTGCTGATGCAACTGCAAGGAAGCACATCGAAGGCGGAGATTTTTTTGGGAAACAACAGGGGATCAGGAGAGAAATAGAGAGGTAGCGCACCGGAAAAAACCGTCAAAAGAGCACAGAAACGCAGGCTCCTGCAATCCCGCAGCCAGCAGAGAAGAGGCGGAGGTGGAGATGGCTTGCTACGCAAGATGCATGTGAGAGCCTTCCCGACAGATATATAAACGCCTTCATTAAAAATACAAGAGCGGCATATATGACTTATAGGAATATGTATGTAAGGTATTTTTATTTATAAGAAAAGGGATGTACAAAGGTGATTTAAATTAATTAATCACTGCTCCGCTCGGAAGTGTTCAAAATGTTCATACAAACTTATCATTAAAATTACTACGAAACAAAAGGAGATCCTTGCCCAACAAATGAACAAAGAATTTTGAGTACAAACCGAGTTGATGCTGCATAGTGACCTTGAAGTTTATCTACAAAATGACACTTGACAGACAATACTATTTTTTGTCCGATCATGCAACCAATTTGTAAACAGAAGTACTCTGCACAACCTGTATGTTGTTCAGTATTGCTCAAACTGTAGAAGTGAAACCCTGTCAGTCCTGGACCTAAGCCTGACATGAAATCTATATTTTCCATGGTGGAGAGAAATACAAACAAAATACACTGAGCATGCAAGTGGACCTAGCCAGGCACATTTACTTGTTTTCATATCCTAGAATTATAAATCAATTCCATGTCACAGAAACTCCCAAGCTAAAGAAAGCACTCCAAGGACCACAACAGCAAAAGCATAACAAACCCAACCTGCTTTGTAAACTGTTACCGTTTCTGTCTTTCTTTATGAATATAAAATAACCTGCTACGTATGGCTACTATATGACCTTGATAAAAAATACCAAAATAATAAATTTGGAAGAAGGCGAACAAACAGTTGCAGAAGCAAACTGTTACAAAAAGATGAAAATGCGTACCCCTAGCAAATTCGGAAATCAAAATTCCGAAGGTAGATCTAGTATATTCAGGTCTAATTTCTTCAAAATAGGTACTTCATGCTTGGGACCCTGTACTACTATGCAGCGAGAGTGCACATGCACTGTTTATAATTTCAGAGATGTTACCAACCCAATCAGAGCTAATGCAATTTGTCAAGGGCAGATGGCAACAACACTGGTGTTTTGCTGCAGGGACCGGCCTATCTGAGGAAGAACAAATTATCCAAACTCAAACAATTCACAAATTATCTCAATTCTGCACAAAAGTAACAATAAATTCCTTGGTATGAAATTGGAATTTTTCATTCATTCATCAGTACAATTCTGGGTTTTTATACAGTACAAAATTGGATCAAAAAATTCTTCAACAAAGAGCCGACATCATGAAACTTCAGAAAAGTACAGGATAATTCAGCAAAAAGGCTTGGGAAGCTCACCGTGATGGTGCTTGTCGGCATGTTCAGCGAAAGGAAATACAGGATAATGTAACAATATGAACGACGTAGGCCATCATTGTAGTTGTAAGCCCAAAATTCAGACAAATACAGGACAAAATTCAGAAGGAAAAAAACGACTGAGAAGCTCACCGCGAAGGATATAGCGCCAAGGTGACCTGCCACCGTGGTCATGGCATGTTGGTCGTGATCCGTCATCGCCGTAAGTCGTGGTGATGCCCATCGTAGAGATGGAGTGGACGCTCGGCGCCTCCCAGCCCAGATGAACGCACGACTCGGAGACGTGCATAAGAGATGGCGCATACTCGAGATCGGCACTTGCGCTTGGTTCACGACGATGTCCTTGTTGGCCGAGATGTATAGCCGAGGTATTCCTTGTGCACGGCCGCTCCGCCGGGATGAGGAAAGTGGGGCCCTGCCGAGGATGGCTGAGGGAGTCCTGGATTAGGGGGTGTCCGGATAGCCGGACTACCATCATCAGCCGAACTATCATTTGCCGGACTATCATCATCGACCGGACTCCAAGACTATGAAGATACAAGATTGAAGACTTCCCCCCGTGTCCGGATGGGACTTTCCTTGGCGTGGAAGGCAAGCTTGGCGATACGGATATGTAGATCTCCTACCATTGTAACCGACTCTATGTAACCCTAGCCCTCTCTGGTGTCTATATAAACCGGATGGCTTTAGTCTGTAGGACAACAATCACAACAACCCTTACAATCATACCATAGGCTAGCTTCTAGGGTTTAGCCTCCTTGATCTCGTGGTAGATCCACTCTTGTAAACATCCACAATATCAATATCAATCAAGCGGGACGTGGGTTTTACCTCCATCAAGAGGGCCGAACACAGGTAAATATCGTGTCCCTTGTCTCCTGTTACCATCCGCCTAGATGCACAGTTCGGGACCCCTACCGAGATCCGCGGTTTGACACCGACATTGGTGCTTTCATTGAGAGTTCCTCGTGTCGTCACCGATAGGCTTGATGGCCTCTTCAATCAACAACGACGCAGTCTGGGTGAGACCTTTCTCCCGGACAGATCTTCGATTCGGTAACCGTCTGCGGGCCAACCCCTTGGCCATCTGGAGCAGATCGAAGCTTCGCGCCCGCCGTCGAGTCAAGTTTGGAAGCTTAAACTTCACGGCCGATATCCGCGGGACTTGATCCTCGATGGATCGAGCCACAGCCAGCGCGCCACGCTATCACGATGGGCATGACCTAACTCGCCGCGGACAGCACCTTGAGGTCCGACCGGATCCGCTCCGACTCATAGTCCGGAGCCGATCGCTCGAATCGAGGACGGATGGCTGGACACCGCCTCAGGAGCCGCAATTCCTACGGCGATGGAGCCGAACACTTACCTTGTCCCACGTAAAGCCCATGAGTCCGAGGTGTCGGACTCCCTGCCGGACTACGAACCTCCTGCGCCCGAGCCAGTCGAATCCGACTGGGCGCCGATAATGGAATTCACCGCTGCGGACATCTTTCAGCACTCGCCCTTCGGCGACATCATAAACTCATTGAAACATCTCTCGCTATCCAGGGAGCACTGGCCGAACTACGGCCAGGATGGTTGGGACGCGGATGACGAAGAAATTCAGACCCCACCCACCACCCACTTCGTAGCCACCGTCGACGATTTAACCGACATACTCGACTACGACTCCGAAAACATCGACGATATGGACGACAATGCCGGAGACTACCAAGAACCAGTGCCTACAGGACACTGGAAGGCCACCTCGTCATACGACGTATACATGGTGGACACCCCGAAGGAAAGCGATAACGAGGAACAACGGGACACGGCAGAGGATAATCTCGCCGATAAAGAACCAAAACGGCGACGCAAACGCCGCCCCAAGTCCCGCCTCGATCAAAGCAGCCTTCCTAACGACCCAGCGATAGAGCAGGGCAAGCCAGCCGACGACGAACAGGACGGGCCGGATATTCAACCCCTTCACGAAGCAATCAACAGTCCGGCCACAACACCAGAGCATAAGAACATACGCAAAAAGCTCGTCGCCATTGCAAGAAGTTTGAAGAAGGCGAAACGGAAGCTCAAAACAGCAGAAGACACGCTCAGAATGAAGTGGAGCAAAGTATTCAAGACCGCAGACAAATATGGCAACGGCCATCAAACCAAGAGCTACCCGAAGCGCAAGTTGCTGCCAGAATTTGACGAGGAAGCCATCGAGCCTTCACGGTCAAAAATAAAGAGGCCGCTGGCGGATAGACGACAGACAGCGGGCCCAAAACGACAAACGGGATACAAGCCGAATTATAATCCTGGTAAAACGGACGGCCCAACTAGGTCCATCTACGGGCCAAAAAAGAGGATCCCAGGAAGTAACATACCACGACAAGTGTTAGAAGACAGCGGCACACCCAAATACAGGGGCGCCGCACACCCGCTATGTTTAACCGATGAGGTGTTGGATCATGAATTTTCAGCAGGGTTTAAACCCATAAACATAGAGGCATACGACGGCACAACAGACCCCGAGTCTGGATAGAAGACTACATACAACACATACACATGGCTAGAGGAGACGATCTCCACGCCATAAAATACCTACCCCTCAAGCTCAAAGGGCCAGCTCGGCATTGGCTCAAAAGCCTCCCGAAAACTTGTTGGAAGTTGGGAAGAGCTTGAGGACGCGTTTAGAGCAAATTTTCAAGGGACTTATGTCCGCCCTCCGGATGCAGACGATTTGAGTCATATAACCCAACAGCCCGGAGAATCAGCGAGCAAATTCTAGAACAGGTTCCTCACCAAAAAGAACCAAATAGTCGACTGTCCGGACGCAGAAGCCCTAGCAGCTTTTAAACACAACGTCCGTGACGAATGGCTTGCCAGACACCTCGGCCAAGAGAAGCCAAGAACAATGGCCGCGCTAACAAGCCTCATGACGCGCTTTTGCGCAGGAGAAGACAGCTGGCTAGCAAGGTGCAGCACCAGCGACCCGAGTACATCCGAGATCAGAGATGGAAACGGAAAATCATGGGCAGGAAAGATCAGCGCCGGAATAAAGAAAAAAGCCCGCAGGGCACGGCGGTCAACGCCGGATTCCAAAGCTAGCGGCCGAACAATACAACACAGCCTCTTAAGGAGAATAGAGACGAGTTATCAAATTTAAACAAAATTTTAGATCGGATATGTCAAATCCACAGTACCCCCGGAAGGCCTGCAAACCACACCAACCGAAATTGTTGGGTTTTTAAACAGTCCGGCAGACTTAATGCCGGACACAAGGGGCTCGATACACCAAGCAGGACAACGACGAGCCCCACCAGCAGAGCACCGGAAGTCAAAGGACTTTCCCTCGAGAAGTCAAAATAGTAAACTTGCTTCACGAGATAAACACGGAAAGCCAACACGGCACTCGCCAAGACAAGCGTCGGACGATCCACCCCAGTGGACCAAGGTTGGATGTCAAAACCAATCACTTTCGACCATCTGGATTAGTCCAGAAGTATCCGGAGCGCAGGATAGACTACCCTGATATCGGATCCCATAATAGACGGACTGCAATTAACGCAGGTGTCGATGGACGGCGGCAGTGACTTAAAACCTGCTATATCCGGACACAATCCGCAAGTGGGGATAGACCCTATTACAATACGGCATAGCCGCACTTCCTTCAAAGGAGTGGCGCCAGGCTCTTAAGCCAGCTATCAAGCACCACTAGGACGAGAAGCTCTCGCCCACTTCCATACAATACCACATCCCGCGTCTCTTACGCTTCAAATGCCCGGTCCACGTGGCATCGTTTTATCAAAGGGTCGCCTGAGACCCCGGACACGGCTAGACGGGTCCGGAATAAATAAGCTAGGGGCTACCTAGCCGCACACCCCTTCATAAGGGTTTGCCCATACAAGCCACAATGAGCTAGCATAGGCTCAGCTTTCTTAACCTATATTTCAATTTTTATGAACTTTCTCGCACGATATATTTTCCAACCAAGTTCCTCTCTTTTTACAGATGAACAAAATGCACACCCGTCCAGGATACGGCACAACGGAGACACAGGCGCAGACGTGCAGTAGGGACCCGTTCCAAGGACTCTTTTCGGACTAAGACCCTCGTAAACCTTTCTTCTGTCTCTTGTTGCTATAATCCCTGTTTCTTGATATAACCAGAGTGGAGATCGGCGTTTTGGCATCGGCGCGCCAAGAGAAACCTGCCGCACTGGACACAAGGGGCTTAGGGCTTTGTTTTGCCGCTATTATAAAGACCGAACACCTTCGGAGTGTTGGCGTCTCGAGTTAGGCCTTATATGCATCAGCTCGAATCATGTCTTTGGTCAAATGTTGGGTTTGTCCGGCCCGTGTTTTGCTGCCTTACGTTCCGATCATCGGCTAACGCGGCTCGGAGAACTCTGCGATTGTGCCCCAGTTAATTTGGCGAGCACCTCGAGAGAAAGCCAAAACTGACTATCATGATACAGCAAGAGACTGGTCAACCACTTGATCGACCTTGGGAATGTTTAGGATTCCTCCGCTTTGACGACGGGCCATTTCCCGGCCAGGCACATACGCGCCCCGAATTCGGAGAGCACGGTGCCCTGGGGGCTATGTCGTAGCCCCACCCTCGAACTCCATGGCTAAGTGAAAGTGATAAAGCATTATAGTCCGGTTGCCTCGTTTGCTACGCTACCACCTCATTTACAGGACCGAGGCGTCGGATTAAGTGTGAAAACGCTATTTTTGCGAACACCCCGCACCCTTGTGCGTGGGGGCTGAAAATAACGATCGCCATCTTTCGGGTTATACATACGTATACATGAGCGGCCGCAAAGGAGATATTCTATTACTTGAACGCACAAGTATAAAAGGCGCTTACATCATAAAAATCGTTTTACATTATATAAGCGTTCATTCGAGCGTAACATTTTTCGAGCATGCGACTCTATTACACGAGCACCAGGCAGACTTCGCCAAAATAGTGCTCGGCGGTAGCCGGTTATTATCCGAACCCGGGTCGCAACAGCGGTGGCATCCATCTCTGTCCAATGTGTCTTCACACGGCAAGCGCCATTAGCGCACTCTATGCAGGCCGACCGCTTATCGCCTTGATATGCGGCACCGCCCCAAGAAATTGCTGCAATAAGCCAAAGTAACTCTTGGTGGGGCCTATCCGCCGGATATGGGTCACTATATCCGCCATAGCAAGCCGGACAACCTATTTAGCTCAGCCCACTCAGCCAAAGCGATCGGTCGGCGGAAGTGAACGCCCGGACTATGGAATTGAGACCAAAACAGCTCTTCCGTCGGTGATCCTTCCGCTTCGAAAATGCACTGCAGCATCCCCGCTTTTCGCTGCTAAGTCCATATAAGGTCCTCCGGACACCACAGTTAGCCCAGCTGAGCATATTTTGAATCCGTGAACCTTCGGCGCAGCAGAAAAGGCTTGCCAGCTACAATCTCCCCGGCCTGGCGCAGCTCTTCCTTCATGGCCCGCATTGCAGAGCGCGCATTCTTGGCTTCAGCGGTGGCCTTCCGTAGGTCTTCCTGCCCCGCTAGGCGCTCCTTCCCAAGAGTTTCATTGCGGTCGATAGCCTCTTTTAACTTCACAGCCATTTCGGCTACCTCTTCCCTGCTCCGGCAGTGTGCGACCTTTTCGGCCGCTAACTACTCGGCCGCCGAGGCTGCCGCATCACTCCTTCCGGCCTGCTCCTTGGCTTGAGCAAGTTCGGCCCAAGACTCTCC
>JAHIAM010000586.1:0-46613 GCA_021605205.1 Aegilops longissima
TCGATGCATATAATGGTGAATAAAAGGTACATGCGGAAGTTTAACATGTGTTGGGCATGAAGCTCGTATAAATAAGCTCATTAAAGAAGCCCCAGGTATAATGGCGCGACGGCGCGTCAAGTATGTCTTGGCGATAACGAGCCTCTAGAGGCTTCGAAAAGAAGGAGGAGGAAGGAGAGAAATAAAAGGCAGCTAAAATAGAAAATGTGGACGGAGGAAGGAGACGAACTTGGAGTCTGGCGCTTAGGCGTAGAATCTTCGTAGACGGGCTGCGTTCCATGGGTTCGGCTCGAGTCGGTTATCCGATGCGCTTCGAAGAAGGTATGCTCCGTGTCGGTGTACTAGAGTAGGGGTACCCTAGTATCCCAAACTCGTGCACGGACAGTAGCAGCACCCCGCGGCAGGACTGGCCTAGTGACCGCCAAGGTCCTCAGCGGCTCCTTTGGAGCCATTCAAGAACAAAATAATCAAGGCCCCGGCAAGAGGAGCTTGTCGGGAAGGCCACTCAAGGCACGAAAGAAACAAGACCCCGGCAAGAGGAGCTTGCGGGAAGGCTTATGGCGATAAGCTCCCGGCGCGACAAGGACCTTGCAGCGGCAAAGGCGCTTGCGGCGGCGGTAACCTCTCTTCATCTCCGCTCCAGCTCATCCGACAACGTGTCGCCATGGGGCTTTCCCAAGCACGCGTGTCAATGGGCTGTGCAGCCAGCGGGAGCGACGATAAGCGGCGACGACAAGCTACCATCGTGGCAAACAGAGCGCGATTTGACGGTCCCTGTTATAATCAGACAGCGATCGAGACGGGCATTTATGACTCTTGTCCCTTGTCACGTCGAGTTAGGTATAGATCATCGTACATTGTACATAGCGGTGTACCAACCAATGTTTTACTATCTTACCCTTGTCTACTTGCCACTGTGGTGACCCCTTGTGCCTATAAAAGGAGGCCCAAGTGCAACGTAGAAAGGGTTCGGTTCGGCTCCGGTTCAGTTCATTAGCCACATACGAGACTAGAGACACTCGGGCTAGGTTTTGTAGCTCCCATTGCTCCCTAGCAAGAACACAATACAATCAACCAAGCAGCAGTAGGAGTGTTATCTCTCCGGAGAGCTCCGAAGCTGGGTAAATCTGCTCGTGTGCATCGCCTCGATCCGCTCTTTGTGCAATCTCCGCCCCCCTCCGAACCACAAGGGACTCGGTCCCATAGGTGTTCGTGGGCCACGATCACCTTCCCCGACATCTTTGGCGCGCCAGGTAGGGGGCGTCGAGGCTGTGTGAACATGATCCAGCGGTCACACGAGCAACCCCGTCATCATCTTCATCAGCATGGCACCGAAGAAGAAGTCTTCGGCAGCAGCAGAGCCGTCCGCGTCGAACCCACCACCACCGGAGTTGACAGGTGGTGGGGAAGACGCTGGCGGAGGAACGGGCGTCGTCGAGAGAGCCCACGACGCCACCAGGTCCAAAGACAAGGCGGCGCAGGCGTCGGCGTCCGAGTCCGCACCGCGTCCTTCTTAAGAGGCGCGGGACCGACAGCGTCATGATGCTCGCAGCACCATACGCTCGTTGGATTAAGGCCAAGCTGGAGGATCCCGAGGCCCTCGAGACCCGCATGCACGCCAAACATGCGGATGCAGCGAGTACGGTCGCAGGCGAGATGCTGCTCCTCCTAACTTGGTTAGGAGTCCGAGCACATCCCGTTCCTCGCTCCGTACGCCATTGCCACCCACCACTCCAGCAGAAGCCTTGGCGAGAGCCCAGCTACTTCTAGACTACCCTCCGACGGCCGACAAGGTCGACGAATGGAGGGCCATGATCCAGAGTCTCATCGGCTTTGCCAACGGCGACCTTCTGCGGCAACCGACTGCGTCCTTGCCGCGGCGAGGCAACAAGGCACGAGCCGATGGCGACGAGACCTGCGGGGGTGACACCACCATGCACTCCCCTTCCCGAAGGCCAAGATCACCAGTTCCTCGGATCCACATCGACAGCGACTCCACCGCGTCGTCGGATCCACGAGCTCGCCGTGATCAGCGCCAAGTTCTTAAGGAACGACAAGAAGAGGACGCTCGAACCCGCATCGAGCGCCGAAGAGAAGCGCGGCGTCAATCCGACCAGCGCGCTGGGCCCACTGTCGATATGCATGCGCCCAGAGAACTAGGCGAATGCCGTCAGACGGTAGGTTGCCCTGCGCTCACCCGTGAGCTGCGGCAAGTCCAAAGTGGTCCGACAAGAAAAACTTCAAGCCGATGTGCGGAGAAGTATGATGGCAGGACACACCCATCGGAGTTCTCAAAGATCTACACCATTGCGGTGCAAGCTGCGAGGGGACGAGATGACAAGATCCTTGCCAACTACTTCCCTCCGTGCTCAAGCCAAACGCCGATCTTGGCTCATGCACTTGCGGACAGATTCGATATCCTATTGGGCAGATTTGTGCCATCAGTTTGTTGGCGCCTTCACGGTGGCCACAAGCCTCATGGCTGTGAAAGTGACCTTCACCTGCCGCCTGAAGGAGGGAGAGTCCCTGCGCAAGTTCATCCAGAGATTCAGTCGTGTGCACTATAACATCCCAGACGTCCACCCTGCCGCGGTGATCGGCACGTTTCATCAGAATGTGCGGAACCGTAGGATGAGGGAGGAGATGGCGATTTGCAAAGTAAAATACGTCAGCGAGCTCTACGCCCTGGCCGACAAGTGTGCACGCGCTGAGGAGGGAAGAAGACTCCCAGGAGAGAATGTGGGAGCGGAATCTGACAGTGAGGAGACCGCCCCGGCAAGGAAAAGCCGGCGGCGGAACAACAGAACGAAGAAGAACAAGGAGGTACTAGTTGTCGAGCAGTCCGACAATGGGGGTGGCGTCGGCAAGGCTAAGGCTGGTGGCTCCGGCAAGGAGGTTGCCGCTGACACTGACCGCCAAGCTGTGGCGGCCGCCGACAAGCAGGACAGCTCCAACAAGCAGTACTGCAAGATTCACCGCACCAAAGGCCACGAACCCAGAGCTGCAAGAAAGTCGAGCAGCTTGTTGAACTACAGAGAGCTGAATACGAGCGGCGGGACAAGGAAAAGGCTCAGGAGGATGCTGGTGCAGCTGGTAAGAAGAGACCCGGCCGGGGAGGACGCCGCGGCAAGGCCAAGCAGCGGCAAGGAGACAGACCTCCCCGTGGCCGCGACAAGGACGAAGAAGAAGAAGATGATGAAGACATGGAAGACGATGAAGCTGATGAGCAAGAGTTTCAGAAGGCAATAGAAGTTCTCTGCATTGACGGTGGTGCTTCTCTGCATACCTCGCACCGCCAACTCAAGCAATGGATGCGAGAGGTCAATGCAGCAGAACCATCCGTGGAGTCGCGTAGACCTCAAGTGGTCCAAGACGCCCATCATTTTTGATATTGGGGATCACCACGATCGCATAATCTGCGGTCGGGTGCTTGCCGATGTTGGTCTCACCAACTATCCGCAACCTCAAGGTCACAAAGATGTTGGTTGACAGCGGGGCCGGCCTAAATCTGATCTCCTCTGCAGTGCTCCAGAAGCTTCAAATCCCTGACAGCGAGCTCGAAGAGACTGGCACTTTCCAAGGAATCAACCCAGGAAGGAGCAAGCGAAGGAAGATCACACCGCCAAGAACATTTGGCGATGAACTGAATTTCAGGACTGAGAGGGTCACATTCGACGTTGCCGATTTCCCATTGCCCTACACTGGGAAACTTGGCCGTCCAGCACTCGCCAAGTTCATGGCAGCCTCTCATTACGCCTACAACCTACTCAAGATGCCCAGCCCGATAAGCGTCATTTCTGTTCATGGCGACAAGAAGGATGCGCTTATCTGCGCCGACAAGATTTACCGGGATGCAGCAGCTGCGACAGATAGAAAACCACTGGTCGCTGAAGCTCCCGGGGGCAAGAAGAAGACCACCTTGTCTGGCAAGAGCTCTGATGCCCACTCCGGCAAGCGCACCTCTTCGGAGTGCTGCGCTACCGTCGAGGACGCACCATCGAGCTCCACCGGCAAGTGCAAGAAGATGATGACTGCTCCGCCGAAGACCAAGAAGGTGCCCGCCAAGGAGGACGGCACTGGTGGTACCTTCACCATCAGTGCCACGCTTGACCCTAAATAGGAAGGCGAGCTTGTTGCTTTCCTGCTGGCGAATGTCGATGTGTTCGCATGGCAACCATCTGACATCCCCGGTGTTCCCAGGAAAGTAATTGAGCACCACCTAGCTGTCTGTCCTCATGCGCGGCCCGTCAAGCAAAAAGTTAGGAAACAGGCAGTGGAGCGCCAAGAGTTCATAGCAGAAGAGATCAAGAAGTTGGAAGCAGCAGGCCATGTCAGAGGAGTGCTCCATCCCACGTGGTTGGCCAATCCGGTAGTTGTACGCAAGGCTAATGGGAAATGGAGACTTTGTATTGACTTCACGGATGTTAATAAAGCTTGTCCCAAAGACCCATTTCCCTTGCCGCGTATCGACCAAATTGTTGACTTCACGGCTGGATGTGATTTGCTTTCGTTTCTTGATGCATATTCAGGATATCATCAGATTTTCATGGCAGAAGAAGATGAAGAGAAAACCGCATTCATTACACCATGTGGCACATACTGTTTCATACGGATGCCTTTCGGTTTGAAGAATGCTGGTTCGACATTTGCGAGAGTAGTCCATGATGCCTTTGAGCCAGAAATACACAGAAATGTAGAAGCCTACATGGATGACATAGTGGTCAAGAGCAAGGACAAAGCAACTTTGATTCAAGATTTGGATGAGACTTTTGCAAATCTGCGCAAGATCAACCTCAAGCTCAACCCCGAGAAGTGTGTGTTTGGAGTCCCTTCCGGCAAGCTTCTCGGGTTCTTTGTGTCGGTGGGGAATTGAAGCCAATCCCGACAAGATCAAGGCCATTGAGCAGATTGAAGCATCAAGCACGCCAAGGATGTAAGAAGGCTTGCAGGTTGCGTGGCTGCTCTCAAGAGATTTATCTCTAAGTCAGTTGAGCGCCCCGCCATTTTCAAGATTTTGAAAAGGCAGGTCCAATGAAATGGACTCGAAGCGGAGGCTGCGCTGCAGGACTTGAAGAGGTACTGTCCTCCACTCCAATACTGGTCGCACCTAGGCCACAAGAGAAGTTGCTGCTGTATATAGCGGCAACCAATCAAGTGGTTAGTGTTGCGTTAGTAGCGGAGAGGAAGGCGGATGATGAGCCGGCAACCGAGGCAGAAGCATCCAGAGACAAGCAGGGGGCTTCATTGTCAAGCTCTGGTCCCGACAAGGACGGATCTGCATGAGATTGCGACAAGATCTGAAAAGGATGGTGCAGCGCCGGTCTACTTTGTCGGTTCCCTTACGGAGGGGCTAGGTCAAGGTACTCGGTGCAGAAGTGTGCTTTCGGCCTCCTCATGGCCTCGAAAGCTGCGCCATTACTTCCAAGCACATGAGATAACAGTTGTCACTCGCTTTCCGTTGAAGAGGATATTGTAAAATCCAGAAGCAACAGGCAGGATTGTTGAGTGGGCACTAGAACTGTCAAGCTTTGGCCTCAAGTTTGAAAGCACTTCAACTATCCAAAGCAGAGCACTGGCAGAGTTTATAGCAGAGTGGACGCCAACGCAAGATGAAGAAATTCCAGAGACGAGCATCCCCGTCAAGGAGGCAAATAAAGAATGGCTGATGTACTTTGATGGTGCCTTCTCGCTGCAAGGCGCCGGTGCCGGCGTGCTGCTTATCGCACCCACCGGAGAGCACCTCAAGTACATAGTCCAGATGCACTTTCCCAAGGAACAAGCAACAAACAATACTGCAGAGTATGAAGGTTTGCTTGCCGGTCTCAGGATCGCGGTCGACCTTGGGATCAAGAAGCTCATTGTTAGGGGGGACTCATAACTTGTCGTCCGCCAAGTAAACAAAGACTATCAGAGTCCATTGATGGAGGCCTACGTTGATGAAGTGAGAAAGCTAGAAGAACACTTTGAAGGCCTGCAAATGGAACATGTTCCAAGAGCTCAGAATGATATTGCTGATGGCCTGTCAAAGTGTGCCGCACTCAAGTTACCTGTGGAACCAGGAATTTTTGTGCTCAAGCTGACTCAACCAACTGTAACACCATCAACAGGACAGAGCAAGAAGAGGAAGTTGGTTTCTGGTGACTACTTTCCAGCAGAGCTCCCTGAAGCCGCCGCCAAAAAGGTCACCAAAATCAACACAAATATCGCTGAGGAGCAGTCTGCTCCGACAAGCCTCCAGGTTTGTTTCGTTGAAGCCGACGCTCCCGACAAGTTTTGCTCCGGCAAGCTTGCCGGGGATCATCAAGCTCCGGCCGAGCCACTCGTTCTTGCCATAGAAGCTGATGTTCCCGCAGCGGCAGATGAGCCTTTAGTACTTGTTGTCGAGCCACAAGCTCCAAAGATGGGCACAAAGAGATCGCCCATTTCCTTTGAGACGGAGAACTTCCCAAGAGCAAGAAGAAGCGAAAAAGTAGCCCGGCGGTCAAGTATTTACCAGTTTGTTGACAACATCCTGCATGTAAGAAGACTCAACGGTGTGAAATTGAAGTGTATTTGCGGGAAGATGGATGAAGCTGTTGGCAGAGATACATAGAGGCATATGTGGTCACCACATTGGCGCAAGGGCACTTGCCGCAAAGCTTTCCGGCAAGGTTTCTTCCGCCGAAGCCCTCCAGATGCAATCGCACAAGTAACCAAGTGTGAAGCGTGCGGCCCATTCAAAACAGATACACCAACTAGCTCAAGCTCTCCGACGATCCCTTTATCCTGGCCCTTTTCGGTCCGGGGCTCGATATCTCGGCCCTTCCCCGAAGCTGTCGGGGCTTTGAGTACTTGTACGCCGTAATCGACAAGTTCACAAAGTGGCCGAAGTGGAAGCGATGAGGAAGGTGACAGACGATCAGCAGATCAAGTTCTTCAGTCAATTGTTTGCCGCTTTGGGATTCTCGACAGCATAATCACCGACAACGGCACACAGTTCATGAGCCGCACCTTCATGCAGTACGCCCAAGATCTTGGCGCCAAGATCTGCTTTGCTTCTGTTGCTCATCCAAGAAGCAACAGTCAAGCAGAGAGAGCAAACGCTGAAGTGCTGCGGGGACTCAAGACCAGAACTTTCGACAGGCTGCGCAAGTGCGGAAGAAACTGGATCGAGGAGCTGTCGGTGGTTCTTTGGTCGATCAGGACGACGCCAAATCGAGCCACTGGCCAGACACCTTTTGCTCTAGTCTATGGAGCAGAGGAAGTTCTCCCCACGGAACTCAGATATCTGGATCGCCTCAAGTGCTCGCTATGATGAGTTTGAGTAAGAGCAGCTGCGACAAGATGACGCGCTGCTCCTTGAGGAGGATCGTCTTCAGCTGTCAGACGAGCTGCTCGCTACCAGAAGCTTTGCGCCGCTACCATAGCCGCAGTTAATGCCGAAGCTTCGAGGAAGGCGACCTTGTTCTTGGCGCGCTCAATCCGCCAAGAATTCCAACAAGTTGACGCCAAGTGGGAAGGCCCTTATAGGGTGAAACGAGTCACTAGGCATGGCGTTGTCCGCTTTGAGACCGAAGATGGCCCAAAGTGAGCAACTCCTGGAATTTAGAGCATCTTCGTAAGTTTTACCTATAGGCTGATTGCGGAACCCGCTCGCAACCACCCTTTTGTACAAGTCTTGCCGCTGTTGCATGTAATCCTTTGTACAAAGCCGGGCGCAGACCCCGTGCATCAGTAAAGCTCATGTGTTACGCACAATTTGTCAATTTCATGCTTTTATCATTATTATGCATGTATTATCTGACATTTTGTGCAGCATCCACACCCGGTAAGCGATAACGAGCCACTAGGCTCCATAACTTTATTTTCTCTTCTTTCTTCTCAAAAGAGAGCAAAGTTCATCCACCCACAAGTTAACCGGGGGGGAAGGAGAAGATAAAGGTGTGGGCCACCAAGTGTCGCTCGAGGAAGTATCACCTTGCCGGGAAGCAAACAATAGAAAAGCTAAGTTGCTAAGTTTAAGCAATCAGTTTTTAAATTTTCAAGTTATCTTCCTCGAACGACAGTACTTTGTAAGGAAAACCCGTGTGTGGAGGAACCAACTCGCGGCTAGCTTGCGCCCTTACGTTGTTTCGAGTCTGCTCAACAACTTAAGCGTGCTGCAACTAGTTGCGACAAGGTTGCTTGTCGGAGGCAGCATCACCAGCAGGCTGCTGACGTTCTGCACTCAGCGCTCGCGGCAAAGGTGTTTGCACCGACAAGTCCCCTAAAAGCGTAGGGCATAAACATACAAGGGAAGAAATCGAATAAAGGAAATAACATTGCATTCGATTGCCTAAGATAGTGTATATTACAAAATAACTTGTCGCGGATCTAATGAGTTGTTCTAAAGACGGTCTGCAGCGACAAAGGAAAGATAAAACTTGGCGGCCTAGTCCACGCGGTCGCCATCAACCCTCTTCACTTTGCTCACCCTGTCCACGATGGGTGCGACAAGGGCTTTGAGCGCTTCAACGTCAGCACTTGGCGGCAGGGACTTGAGGACATTGGTGAAGTTGACGCCTGGATTGCGGAAGGCCACCTTCATCAGCACCTTCTGGAGAGCCCCGGCGCAGACTTGGCGCGACTCCTCAGCTAGATGCTTTGGGATCTCCTCCTGGAGCCGCTGGAGACCCGTCAACACGCCCTTGAAAAACAGGCCGAGCTTGACGCTGGGTTGGAGGTTCTCGTCGGTGGAGTACCCAAGATCCACTATCCCCAGCTCCATCAGCTCATTATGGATGGAGGCGGCAGGTCCACAAGACCTTCTCATCCAAAGGCATTATGCTATCTATGAGATCATTCTGGGCAGTCGCGGCATTCTCTAACAGCTCTTCATTGGCCTTAATCTTCTCCAGCAGGCCCGTTTCCCGCTCCTTGGCGCCGTTCAGCGTCTCTGTCAGGGTGGTCAGTTTCAGCTCCAGATCCGCCTTGGAGTCCTTAGCAGCGTCTAGCTCTTTGATCTTTTTCAGCGAAACGAACTTGCAACTCGCCGAGGGTGTAGGCATCCTTCTCGCGCTCGCGCTTCAGCCCGGCGACCTCCTCGGCGCTCTTCTGGAGGGTGGACTCCAGCTGAGCCACCCTCGTCTCCAATTCTTTCTTGGCGGTCTCGGCAGCCGCGGCGGCGTCCTTTGCCTCCTGGAGTGCCCCGCCAATTGATTGCTCATGCTGCAAGATCTTCCTCGGCTGTCGAGGTTGATCTTCGCTGCGCCACCACCTTCTTGCGCTGGAGAGCTTCTCGCGGCAAGCCTCTGCTGCTCCTCGACTCGGCCTTCTCCAAGATGAAGGCCGTGCGCTCCTCAGCAAGCTGCTCCCGCGCCTCTGCTATATCCCGGAGAGTTTTCTTTGTTGGCGCACCGGAGCTCTTCCGCGCGTTTCTCCATGTCAGCTCCCGCTCTCGCGACAAGCGCCTCCCTGGACTCCAGCTTGGCTTGTCGGGCGCGGTAGAGCGACAGCAACCTCTTTAGCAGTTGCTCCTCCTCAGGCTCGCCGCTGCTGCTGCTCGGAGCGTCGACCAGCGACAGCCCGGCGGAGGCGAGCAGTTCCGCGTCAAAGGTCTCCCCTTCGGCCGGTGCCCTGGAGCTTGACGCCCACGGAAGCTTGATGAAGACACCTTCGCCGGCCTTCAGATAGGCGCCGGGCTGGGGCTCTTCAGAGTCTGGTGCGGCATCGGTGGCGGGGGGATCGGCGGTCGGTGCAGCGCTGGCGCCCTGCGGCCTCGGGGCGTCAAGACAATCACGGACCCTCCCAGCCTCTGCGCGGCAGCCTTGGCGGCCTCCTCGCCGGGCGGACCTGCTGGCGCGCCTCCTCCTCCATGTTGGCGGCATCGTCATTGTTGCCGCGGCGCCCTCCTCGCCGGGCAACTACAGTCTCCATCGGCTCTCCAGCAGATGGATCTGACGATCAGAGAAAGAAAGAACAAGTCAAGCATATGTTCGAAGAGAAGAACAGAAGAGAAAAGACACAAGGGAAATTTTCAGTCAAGAAGATTACCTGCAATGGGATCTGTTGCCGCGGTCTCCACCACCGGAGGGTCGTCGGCGCTGCCCCATGTCGGAGAAGCTCCCCTTGTCGGAGAGGCCTCCCTTGCCGGAGAGCGCTCCCTTGGCGGAGACTTCTCCCTTGGCGGCGTAGTTGAAGCAAGCAGAACTTCGGGAGTGACCTCCGGTGCTTCCTGATGAGGCTGCTCTACTCCTACGTAATTCAACAAGTCAGATATCAGTGATGAAAGAGCACCCAAGTACACCTAACCGTAGGAAATGAATCAAAAACTTACGCTGGGGGCTGTGCTGGGGGCTGCTCTGTTGAAGAGTTGCCGGATCCGGCAAGGGAGTCTCGGACGTGCCTCCTGTCGCCACAGGGGAATCATCTGAGACGACAACCACCGGGGTCTTGGCCCTCATCGACGCCCTCTGAGCCAGCATCCTGAAGAAGAAAAGAGCTCAGAATGAAGCAAGTCAGATACAAGACGAAGCAGTAAATTGAAGAATTACAAGTAGCAGCGACAAGAACTTACTCTTCCTCTTCTTCCTCGGAGCTGAGAGCGGAGAAGTCAAATTCCGCTCCAGAGCGACGAGCTGGAGGAGTAGGCTCCCTCGGGCGCTTGGCGGGGGCCGTGGCTCCAGAAGGCCCCGCTCCCGTTGCTGTGGTGGCAGGAGGCGCTCCCGCGGCAACAGTACTTGCCGCGGTGGAGCGCGTCGGGCGGCGAGGCGGCTGTTGGGCCATCTGCCGCCCCGCCACTTCCCCGGACTTGCGGAGGCGTCTCCTTGGCGGGGCCGCGGGCTCCTCCTGCGGCAAGCTACTTGACGGCAGAGGGGAGGCGCCCCCGGCAGGCTCATCCGGGTCGGCGTCGGGCTCGGCCTGCTCCTCCTCACCGGCGAGCTCTTCTCGGTCGGCAAGGCTTGCCGCCTCGGCTGTTTCCGCCTCCTCGACGGTGAACCCAAACACGCCGGCAGCGGCAGCTTCTGCCGCCTCCTCCAAAAGTGGCGATGCGCGCCATCTCCTGCTCGGTGGTGTCGCGGGTGAGCCGCTTCTGCTCGTCGACACGGATCGGCACTTCCACCAAGTCGTCGAAGAACTGCTGCACGACGTCGTCGGCGGGCTCCTGCCAAGTCGGAACGATTCCGTGGGAATCGCACAATGGCATCATCGCGCGGATGCGGTCAAACGACGAGTTGTTGCACAAGGGCACGACTCCCCTCGGCAACATGAACCACTCGGGGTGATCTGCATCAGGCTTGAACAGCTCCCGCAGCATGCCGTCCAGCTCCAAGACGGTAAAGTTCCAGTTCAAACCCGGGCGTAGCCTCATGATGTCCGCCGCGTTTTGGAACTCCCAAGAAGGCCTCCCCCTCTCCTGCAAGGGCGCGATGCGGCGGCGAAGGAAGTCCGCGCCAATTGCTCCTACGGTAAGCCCTGCTTGCCGGAGGCGCAAGATCCTAGTCACGACAATCTTCAACTTGGCATCCTCCGGCGCCAAGTTGCTCCAATCGTTGCCGCGCACTATGGGAGTTTGGCGCAGGGCAGTAAAAGGCTGTGGCTCCTCCTCTAAGATCCAACACCAGTCAGCTCTCCACTCCTCCCACTTGCTGCGCAGCTCTCCGTCAAGATACGCTTCCTTCTTGCCGATCCTAGAGGTCCATGCAGTTCCTCCGGCAAGCGGCTCTCCTCTCTCTACGCGGGGTGTGAAGTAATGGCGGAAGAGTGCGACATTTGGGTGGACCCCGACAAAGTTCTCGCAGAGGTGTGCGAAAACGGCCATGGTGAGGACGGCGTTGGGGTGAAATCAAGGAGGCGGAGGCCATATGTGTTCATGACATCACAAAAGAATTCAGAAAAGGGCGGGCAGAGCCTGCAGTGGAGGAAAAGCGCGAAGAAAGGGTACCCGATGGAAACTTTCTCGGATGTGGCGGCGGAGATGACCCTCGTGCGCGGGTGCGCCCGTGTCTCCGTCGACCAGAAAAGGTAATACAGCTCCCGCAGCTCCTTCCTGTCAAGCAGGGGATCAAAGAGGGCCCGCTCCTTCCGCAGCGCCGCGAGCCGCTGCGCCTCGGTCGATTTCACGCCTTTCCCCTTGTCGGCTTTCGGAGCCATGGGGGGAGGTGGTGGAGGAGGTCGACGGCGTTGGTGGCGCCGGTGGCAATGGGGGAGGGCGGAGCGTCGCTCTCTGTGGACTCGAGAAGAAGGGGGGAGCGGCGGTGGTTTCTGATGTGACAGCAATGGGCAAGTGGGCGTCCTGCCCCTGTTCCCCCTGCTTATAAGGGGGAGAGGGACGGCGTTCGGTTTTCCCATTAAAGAAAGCCCCCACGATCTCCCCACGACCCCACGTCCGAACGTGCTGCTCGTGGGGGACGTGGTGGGTCCAAGCAAATAATCACATGATCCAGCAGCCAAGGCCTGCTGCACTGTTTTTGGGCCTGGCCCAACAGAGCTTGGCACCGTGTGTGGCCCAGGCCCGGGGGCTCCTGTCGGTGTACTAGAGTAGGGGTACCCTAGTATCCCAAACTCGTGCACGGACAGTAGCAGCACCCCGCGGCAGGGCTGGCCTGGTGACCGCCAAGGTCCTCAGCGGCTCCTTTGGAGCCATTCAAGAACAAAATAATCAAGGCCCCGGCAAGAGGAGCTTGTCGGGAAGGCCACTCAAGGCACGGCGAAACAAGACCCGGCAAGAGGAGCTTGCCGGAAGGCTTGGCGGGCGATAAGCTCCCGAAGCGCGACAAGGACCTTGCCGCGACAAGGACCTTGCCGCGGCAAGGCGCTTGCCGCGGCAGGTAACCTCTCTTCATCTCCGCTCCAGCTCATCCGCCAACGTGTCGCCATGGGGCTTTCCCAAGCACGCGTGTCAATGGGCTGTGCAGCCAGCGGGGAGCAACGATAAGCGGCGCTGACAAGCTACCATCGTGGCAAATAGAGGCGCACTTGACGGTCCCTGTTATAATCGTTTCAGCGATCGAGACGGGCATTTATGACTCTTGTCCCTTGCCGTCAGAGTTAGGTATAGATCACTGTACACTGTACATAGCGGTGTACCAACCAATGTTTTTACTATCTTACCCTTGTCTACTTGCCACCTGTGGTGACCCCTTGTGCCTATAAAAGGAGGCCCAAGTGCAACGTAGAAAGGGTTCGGTTCGGCTCCGGTTCAGTTCATTAGCCACATACGAGACTAGAGACACTCAGGCTAGGTTTTGTAGCTCCCATTGCTCCCTAGCAAGAACACAATACAATCAACCAAGCAGCAGTAGGAGTGTTATCTCTCCGGAGAGCTCCGAAGCTGGGTAAATCTGCTCGTGTGCATCGCTTCGATCCGCTCTTTGTGCAATCTCCGCCCCCCTCCGAACCACAAGGGACTCGGTCCCATAGGTGTTCGTGGGCCACGATCAGCTTCCCCGACACTCCGCCGGTCAGGACTTGGTCGATGATGAAGGGACCTTCCCATTTGGGCTTGAGTTTGTCCTTTTTCTTGTCCGGCAGGCGTAGAACTAGTTCGCCAACGCTATAAGCTTTGGCCCGTACTTCCCTGCTTTGATATCTTCGAGCCTGTTGTTGATAAAATGCGGAACGAGCTTTTGCCATGTCGCGCTCCTCCTCCAATGCGTCCAAGCTGTCCTGCCAATCGAGCTCGGCTTCTCTTTCTTCATACATGCGCACGCGAGGTGAGTCATGTATTATACCGCAGGGCAAGACTGCCTCTGCGCCGTACACCATAAAGAATGGTGTGAATCCGGTAGTACGATTTGGCATGGTCCGCAGCCCCCAGAGTACGGAGTCGAGCTCCTCGACCCAGTGCGTGTTAGATTCCTTGAGGGACCGCACTAGTCTGGGTTTAATGCCGCTCATGATTAGACCATTTGCTCGTTCGACTTGGCCATTGGTTTGAGGGTGATAGACTGAGGCGTAATCGAGCTTGATGCCCATGTTTTTGCACCATAATTTGACCTCATTGGCCGTAAAGTTGGTGCCGTTATCAGTGATGATACTGTGGGGGACACCATAACGGTGCACTACCCCTGATATGAAGTCTATCACCGGTCCGGATTCGGCCGTTTTGACAGGTTTGGCCTCTATCCATTTGGTGAATTTATCCACCATGACCAATAGGTATTTTTGCTTGTGGGTTCCTCCTTAAGGGGTCCAACCATGTCAAGCCCCTGCACATGCGAACGGCCGGTGATGGGTATAGTTTTGAGGGCGGTGGGTGGCATGTGGATTTGGTTAGCAAAAGCTGGCAACCGACGATCGTTGGACTAAGTCCTGCTGCGTTTGCCGGGCCGTCGGCCAATAAAATCCTGTACGGAAGGCCTTGCCTACAAGGGCCCGGCGGCGGCGTGGTGCCCACCCAGTCCCGCATGAATTTCAGCCGGAGGTTTCGCCCTTCCTCTACGGAGATACACCTTTGAAGGACTCCGGTAGTGCTTTTCTTATAAAGCTCTCCCTCATGGACTTTATAGGCTTTAGATCGCCGTACTATGCAGCGAGCCTCGTTTTGGTCTTCGGGAAGTTCCTGCCTAGTTAGGTAGGCTAGGAATGGTTCCGTCCACAGGGCGATAACCGCCATTATTTCGTGGGCAGAGGGTGTTATCTCGGTGGCAGGGCCTCCGATTGTGTCAGAGTGTTCGGCGTCAGGCAGTGCGGTTGTGTCCGGATTGTCATTGCCGGACTCCCCTTCCCATAGTACGGATGGCTTGAACAGCTGTTCCAGAAAGATGTTGGGTGGGACGGCATCGCGTTTTGCACCGATGCGTGCCAATATGTCCGCTGCCTGGTTGTTATCCCGGGCTATATGATGAAATTCGAGCCCTTCGAACCGTGCTGACATTTTTAGGACCGCATTGCGGTATGCTGCCATTTTTGGATCTTTGGCATCAAAGTCTCTGTTTATTTGAGATATCGCGAGGTTCGAATCCCCGCACACCTCTAGGCGTTGAATGCCCATGGAGACTGCCATCCGGAGGCTATGCAGAAGGGCCTCGTATTCGGCCGCGTTGTTGGAGTCCGTGTACATTATCTGAAGGACGTATTGGATTGTGTCCCTGGTTGGGGACGTCAGGATGACGCCAGCCCCCAGACCGGCCAACATTTTGGAGCCGTCAAAGTGCATGATCCAATTGGAGTATGCGTCATACTCTTTAGGGAGTTCGGCTTCGGTCCATTCGGCCACGAAGTTGTCCAAAACCTGTGACTTGATAGCTCGTCGTGGCTTGTAGGTTATGTCGAATGGAAGGAGCTCTATGGCCCATTTAGCAATCCGGCCCGTCGCGTCGTGGTTGTTTATAATGTCATTAAGAGGTACTTCGGAGGCTACCATTATCGAGCACTCTTGAAAGTAGTGTCGCAGCTTCTGGGATGCCATGAACATCGCGTAGGCTATCTTTTGATAGTGTGGGTAATGGGACTTGCATGGAGTTAGGACAGTGGACACATAGTAAACCGGTTTTTGAAGAGGGAACCGGTGTCCTTCCGTTTCTCGTTCAACAACGAGAACTGCGCTGACAACTTGATGTGTTGCGGCGATATATAATAGCATTGGTTCGCCCACATTGGGCGCGGCCAGGACTGGATTGGTTGCCAATATGGCTTTTATCTCTTCGAGTCCGGCCGTGGTGGCATCCGTCCACTCGAAGTGTTCGGTGCGGCGGAGGAGGCGGTAAAGGGGTAACGCCTTTTCTCCCAAACGGGAAATAAAGCGGCTTAGAGCCGCTACGCATCCCGTCAATTTTTGTATTTACTTGAGGTCTTTTGGAATATCCAATTGTGACAGAGCTCGGATCTTGGCTGGGTTTGCTTCAATTCCTCTACCGGACACAATGAAGCCCAGGAGCTTTCCGGCTGGAACGCCGAAGACGCATTTTTCCGGATTGAGCTTGATGTCGTATTTTCGAAGATTGTCGAATGTGAGCCTCAAGTCGTCTACTAGAGTTTCGACGTGCTTGGTTTTGACGACCACATCATCTACATATGCTTCCACTCTTTTGCCAATCTGGTCTGCCAGACATGTCTGAATCATGTGCTGATATGCTGCGCCGGCGTTTTTCAGCCCAAAGGGCATTGTGTTGAAGCAGAACGGGCCGTATGGAGTGATGAATGTTGTTGCAGCTTGGTCTGGCTCCGCCATCTTGATTTGGTGGTAGCCGGAGTATGCGTCGAGGAAGCACAATGAATCGTGTCCTGCAGAAGGCCAATAATTTGATCAATTCGAGGAGGGGAAGGGATCCTTTGGGCAAGCCTTATTAAGGTCTTTGAAATCAACACATAGGCGCCGTGATTTATCCTTCTTTGGTACCATCACCAGGTTTGCTAGCCAGTCCTGATGTTTTATATCTCTGATGAATCCGGCTTCCAAAATCTTAGCTAGCTCCTCTCCCATGGCCTGTCTCTTGGGTTCGAAAAAGCGCCGAAGGGCCTGTTTGACTGGCTTGAATCCTTTTAGGATATTTAGGCTGTGCTCGGCCAGCCGACGTGGGATTCCTGGCATGTTTGAAGGGTGCCAGGCAAAGATGTCCCAGTTTTCTCGTAGAAATTCTCGTAGTGCGGCGTCTACATCAGGGTTTAATTGTGCCCCAATGGAGGCCGTCCTTGTGGGGTCCGTTGGGTGGACTTGGAATTTGACTATTTCATCCGCTGGTTTAAAAGAGGTGGACTTGGATCTTTTATCAAGTCTCACATCGTCCCTGTTCACCGTGGAGCGCATCACGGTGAGTTCCTCGGCCGCTAGGGCTTCGGACAGTGCCTCGAGGGCTAGTGCAGCTGTCTTGTTTTCGGCGCGGAGTGCTATGTTCGGATCACTAGCTAGAGTGATTATTCCGTTAGGTCCGGGCATTTTAAGCTTCATGTACCCATAATGGGGTATAGCTTGAAAAATTGTGAATGCCTCTCGTCCTAATAAAGCATGATATCCGCTGTTGAACGGGGCCACTTGAAATGTGACCTCCTCGGACCTGTAATTGTCCGGCGAGCCGACACTACATCCAGTATAATTTTTCCTGTGCAGCATGCTTCCCGGCTAGGGATTATTCCTCTGAAGGTTGTGCTGCTTCGCTCAATGCGGTTCTAGTCTATTTCCATTTTTCGGAGGGTTTCCTCATAGATGAGGTTTAGTCCGCTGCCGCCATCCATGAGTACCTTAGTAAGGCGAAAGTCGTCCACTATCGGACTGAGGACCAATGCGGCTGGTGCTCGGGCTGTTCGGAATTTAGGTTCGTCACTGGCATTGAAGGTGATAGCCGTGTCACTCCATGGATTTATTGTTGCTACTTGGTAGACTTCGCAAGGTTATGGAGTATTCATTTTCGCATGTTATTTGATGCGAAAGTCTCAAGACTATTAACACCGTCATCGGTGTTCTTTGGGCTGGGGTTCTGAAGCTAGAAGCTCTTCGCCACTTTTGGCCACCTGCCGTAGTATCCAAAATGCTTGAAGGCTATGAGTTGGAGTGGCGCCCTCTATACTGTGAATTTTGCAGGGTCCGTTTAGCCAACCCTCCAGTACGGTTCCGTACCCTTTAGGGGGTTTAACCCAGGCGCTTGATAATGATGCACCCTTTTATTTCGGACTAGGGATGTATTCCGGGCCAGATTATCCCAAAATTTACTTTCGGTTTTCCAGGCGCTCTCCATCACACAGTACTTTTGTACTATGGTCACCAAGTCAGCGACGTGTAATTTCGCAACGACTTATGGCGTTTAGGATTCCTTTGTCCGTGCAATTATTGCAGAAAATTGGGATTGCGTCCTCCTCTCGACAGTCCTTTATCATGTCCATAACCAGGAGGAATCTGGCCCAGTAATGATGTACTGTTTCAGCGGGCTCTTGCCGAATTCGGGATAGATCGCTAATGTTTGGGTGGGCGGGTGGATCTGGATCCGGAACCCCGTCCAATTTAGGACTCAGGGGCCGAGAAGTTTCCGAACTCGAAAGTTTGGATTTTTGAGTGTTATCCGATGAGTCCAACCCGCCGCCTGACTTTAAGTTCAGGGCTTGATCGACATCCGTCCCTCTGCGGGAATCCGGCATGGAGGGATCGGGAATCAGGACGTAGCTAGTCCTTAAGATAGAAGAAGAATCGCCGCATTGCTCCTCTATCACAGCAACATGATGGGTAGCACGGGAGAGTTGATCTCTCTCGGATCGGTTTTAGGCCCGATCCGGTCGTGTCTGTGGCGACTCCTGTGGCGGCGATGCGATCCAAGAGCTCGCTTACGGAGGAGAGCTCGATCGATCTAACTGTTCGGCAAGTTCAATTAACATGGAGATTGGTTTCGATGACTCGAGAGGTCATCGTCGCCGTGTGATGAACCTGGCGGTAATAAGAAAACCACCTAGCCGGAGAGTCTGACCAGCGGCCAAGGCTCCTTTGGTGATAGTATCGTCTTTAAAGACGGGATGAGGCATCCTACCTGACGGCGATGACACAGAGGAACTCTCAATGAAAGCACCAATGTCGGTGTCAAAACCGGTGGATCTCGGGTAGGGGGTCCCGAACTGTGCGTCTAGGCGGATGGTAACAGGAGACAAGGGACACGATGTTTTTACCCAGGTTGGGCCCTCTCGATGGAGGTAATACCCTACTCCTGCTTGATTAATATTGATGATATGGGTAGTACAAGAGTAGATCTACCACGAGATCAAGGAGGCTAAACCCTAGAAGCTAGCCTATGGTATGATTGTTGTTCGTTCTACGGACTAAAACCCTCCGGTTTATATAGACACCGAATAGGTTAGGGTTACACAGAGTCGGTTACAATGGTAGGAGATCTACATATCCAGATCGCCAAGCTTGCCTTCCACGCCAAGGAAAGTCCCATCCGGACACGGGACGAAGTCTTCAATCTTGTATCTTCATAGTCTTGGAGTCCGCCGTGACGATAGTCCGCTATCCGGACACCCCCTAGTCCGGGACTCCCTCGGGGAGACTATCATTTGAAGCACAAGAGCAAGGAGTTCATCATCAACACACCATTTGTTACTTCTTGGAGAGTGGTGTCTCCTAGATTGGCTAGGTGTCACTTGGGAGCCTCCGACAAGATTGTGGAGTTGAACCAAGGAGTTTGTAAGGGCAAGGAGATCGCCTACTTCGTGAAGATCTACCGCTAGTGAGGCAAGTCCTTCGTGGGCGACGGCCATGGCGGGATAGACAAGGTTGCTTCTTCGTGGACCCTTCATGGGTGGAGCCCTCCGTGGACTCGCGCAACCGTTACCCTACATGGGTTGAAGTCTCCATCAACGTGGATGTACGATAGCACCACCTATCGGAACCACGACAAAAACATATGTGTCTCCAATTGCGTTTGAATCCTCCAAACCCTTCCCTTTACATTCTTGCAAGTTGCATGCTTTATTTTCCGCTGCCAATATACTCTTTGCATGCTTGCTTGAATTGTCTGAAGATTGCTTGACTTGTTCAAAGATAGCTAAAATCTGCCAAAGTCTAAAATTGGGAAAAGTTTAGGTTTTTATTGGTCAAGTAGTCTAATCAACCCCCCCCCCCTCTAGACATACTTCAAGGTCCTACAAGTGGTATCAGATCTTTGGTCTCCATTTGCCTTGATTTCCATAGCTTTTGGTGATCATAGCCTTGGTTTCACAACCTAGGAGAGTATGGCGTCTAGCGAGGGAAATTATCATCATAGAGGTCCTTACTTTGATGGCACTAATTTTTCTAGTTGGAAGCATAAGATGAAAATGCATAATCTCAGACATAACCCCGCCGTTTGGGCTATTGTGTGCATTGGCTTGCAAGGTGAATTCTTTAATGGGAGAGAACCGAACCGTGAAGCTAGTGCGGAAGAGTTGAAGATGTTGCAATACAATGCTCAAGCTTGTGATATCCTCTTCAATGGATTGTGCCCCGAAGAATTCAACAAAATCAGCCATCTTGAGAATGCAAAGGAAATTTGGGATACTTTGATTGATATGCACGAAGGTACCGACTCCGTCAAGGAATCCAAGTTGGATGTGCTCCAAAGTCAGCTTGACAAGTTCAAAATGAAGGATGGTGAAGGTGTGGCTGAAATGTACTCTAGGATTGCTCTTATCACAAATGAGATTGCCGGCTTAGGAAGTGAAGAGATGACCAACAGATTCATCATCAAGAAGATCCTAAGAGCATTGGATGGAAAATATGATACCATGTGCACATTGATCCAAATAATGCCAAATTACAAAGATCTCAAGCCAACGGAAGTCATTGGAAGAATTGTTGCTCATGAGATGTCACTCAAGGATAAGGAGGAACTTCACAACAAGTCGAGTGGTTCTTACAAAGCCTCATGTGAAGCCCCCACATCATCAAGTGAGAAACAAACCTTCAATGAATAATTGAGCTTAATGGTGAAGAACTTCAACAAATTATACAAGAGTACAAGCAAAGAAAGAAGCTCCAAGTCAAGGTCCTACAATGACAAAAGATCTTCTAGTCGAGAGCGAAATTGCTACAATCGTGGGAGATCCGGACACTATTCTAATGAGTGTACGGCACCCTACAAAAGAAGAGAAGACTCTGCCAAGAGAAGAAGTAGAAGAGAAGAATCACCACCAAGAGAGAGAAGGAGTAGAGATGATCATTATGAATAAAGACCCTCACGGAGAAGCAAGGATTTGGAAAGGAAAGACAAGTCATCAAAGAGCTACACAAAACGAAGACATCAAGCTCATGTTGGTTAATGGGTATCCGGCTCCGACTCCGACAATCACTCCGAGAGAAGCTATCACTCCGACTCCGAATACACTAAAGATTAAGGTGTTGCCGGTTTAGCACTTGTGTCAACCAACTCCTACGACATATTTGAATCACCAAATGAAGGAATTGGAAGATGCTTCATGGCCAAAGGTCCTAAGGTAACACACCCCGAGTATGTTGATTTTAATAGTGATGAAGATGACTTGCTAGGTGATGATGATTTACTTGTTGACAACTCTAGTGATGAATACTATGATGAAACGTCAATTAATCATGCTAATCAAGTTGAAACGAATGACAATGGTAAGGAGAAAATTGAGCGTCTAACTAAAGAACTAAACACTCTTAAGTTAGCTCATGAAACTATCTTTGAAGATCATTGAGAACTTTTAAGGGCTCATGAGAAGTTACGCTTTGAAAAGCTCAATCTTGAGCAAGAGCATGAGTTCCTAAAAGCGATCAATGATGATATTCGTAAGAAAAGTTTTCTTACATTGCCAAGCGTTTACTCTTATCTACTTACATGCCTCAAGTCAAGTCTAGTAACAAGAACAAGAAAGATTCTTCTTCTAGTAGTAACAATAACAATGCTAAATCCAATATTGTTTCTTCTAGTAGTTCTCTTGATTCCACTAACGATTCTCCTAGCCAAGTTACACTTGAGCAAGAAAATAGCTTATTGAAGGGAATTATAGAGAAAGGTGTATACAAGAGCCTTGCCGGGAGTAAGCAATTTGAGGAAATTGTACACAAGCAAGGAAGGCACCGGAAGAATCAAGGTGTTGGTTTTGAACGAAAGTTCAATTCCAATGGAGTTGAGTGGGAAGAAGATCAATACCCCAAGACGAAGGTTGTTCCTCAACAAGAGAAGTATGATCCTACTTCCTTCAAGGTAACACAAGCACAAGATGATCTTCCACCACAAGACCACAAGAACAAAGGCAAGGACAAGCTTCAAGAGGAGATTGATGCATTTGAAGAATCACCTAAGGCCTTGGTCAAGTGGGTTCCCAAGACTATGTCAAGTTCTACTTCATCAAGCACAACTACTACACCAAGGATTCCCATCAAGATGATGTGGATCCCTAAAAACAAGAAGTAGATAGTTCTTGAGGGTGACTCCGCCAACGTTTTTCACTCATATCATTATGGCAAGGACAAGTGCAATCAACTTCCATATCTTGCACTAGTTCAAGGAGTCACAAACCCTCATGTTGGTAAGGCAAGGGACAAGGTAACCTAATGTTTTCATGGACATCATTTTGTGTGTGCATCACTCTATATCTATGGATATTCTTGTTTGTTCCTTGTGGGACTAACCCGTGTAGGTATTGAAAGTGCAACTCACTCCATTGGATTGCTCCAAACGATCTACATCAACATTGAGCATCCACATCTTCAACACCTACATGAAGTCATCATCGACAAAACCCAAGATTAGTTTATCCCTCTAAAGGGGGATCTCACATCTAGGGGGAGCTTAACTCCAAGAATTGAGTCAAAGCAACTCTAATGATGTGAACACATAAATGATTTATGTAAAAGTGGTAACCCCACTTGAGCTTAAACGATGAGTATGACCTATGATAAAATGTTCTCATTTGACTCCTAAGTCAATATACTCATATATAGATGACCTAGTCATCGCCAATTGTTTGATAGATGCTAGAATTGGTCGTGCATGCTTTGTCACATATTTCATTTGTCATTTTATTGTGTGAGCATGTTGGTTGCATATTTTACTCATTCGAGGACATCCACTTGTTGTTTTGATTGTTTGGCTTTTCTTTCTTTGGCCAAGTGGATGGACAAGAATGCCTAAGAACCCTCTCTATCTATCTATGCTTTTCTCATCTCAAACTCTATTCATGCTACATCACGAAATTTGATCAAGTCAGATTTGAACCACTCTATGTGAGGAGCACTCGGAGTCCCCGATTCGTCATAGAATTAAAGTTCCAAAACTTCTTTGTGATTTTCGGTCTGACCGATTCCTCCATTTCGGTCATACCGAGATTACTAAGTCGATCTAGGTTTTCATCTCGGTGCAACCGATTTGTACTTTTTGGTCACACCGAGTTGCTATAACTGTTCACAGTTTTGCATCTCGGTGCCACCGAGTTGTACCACTCGGTCACACCGACAGGGTCGGGCTATATATACGCACAGGCAAAATTTGGAAAACTCTCTCCGAATCTTCTCGCCTGCGTATAGCTCGCTCTGCCAACTTGGTCTACGGATCGTCGACTTCGTCGCCAGCTGCCTCCTGTCGCTGGTCTCCGCCACCGTCAACGGAATTCTCCTCCGCCGTTGCCGCCATAGCGAGTTCCTCCGAACTAGGGTATGAACTCGATCAAATGGCTTTCCTCGTCCGATTCTCAGCACATTGTGTTCATTATGCATCTTGCCACAATTGAAACACTCCTATCCAGTCAAATCAATCCTTAGAATAGTTGCGATTCGAAAATTTAAGGTTAGGTTTCCGCCGAAACCATCTCGGACCCACCGAGTTGAAAAACTCGGTCCCACCAATTTGGCTAATGCCATTGCACTAGTAAGTCTCGGTCTGACCGAGAATTGCTAATCGGTGTGACAGATTTTAGAACTTTGTGAAACCCTAGCAGTCTCGGTGCCACCGAACTGTGACTCGGTCTGACCGAGTTCACTAGTTTAGGTTCCAAAACTGCTTTGGTCTCACCGAGTTTGAAAATTGGTAGATCCGAAATGTTTTCAGTGGGAAACTAAAACTAAGTTTTTTGAATCATTCTTTTGCAAAAATCTCTGCATTTTGTGATGCTCATCCACTCTACCTCATCTATAACTATTCACAGGGTCAGCAGTCAGTTGAACAGCATGTCAGACCAAAGTGATAGCCAGAACAAATCTGAAGAGCAGATCCAATTGAGCGAGGGCACTAGTCCCTCAAGCAGCTCAGATGAGGGGAGCAGAAGCACTCCGAGCAATTTGCCCAAGGCTTCCACAAGGACAAGAAAGAAGAAGACCTCAGAGTCTAAGGATGAAGATTATGTGGCAGTTGAGGATGAGGCAAGCTCCAAGAAGAAAGTGCTCAACAGGGAGTTCAGCTCATCTGTAGTGAAGCCTGGTTTGAAAATCAAAAGGCCAGCAGGTAGACAACCAATGTCCAAAGCCAGAGTGTCTACTCAAGCTCCTTTGTAATCTCAACCCAAAGAGCCTGTTGCTGCAGAGGGAAAGAAAAGGAAAGAAAGGGTCAAGAAGACCATGGCAAGAGTGATTGGGAAGCCTTCCATGATGGAAGAGGAAGAAGAAGAAGAAGAAGAAGAGGTTGCAGAACCAGCACCCAAGGCACAAAAGCTGATGGGTGATGCTATCAAATCAGGGGCTGCAACTTCCAAGCCCAAAGCTGCCACCAAGTCCAAGAATGCAACCAAGAGGAATACCAGGAGCATACCAGCAGCTCAAAAGAACAAGGCCCCAATGCCTGAGGTTGATGCTGAGGAAGATGAAGAAGGGCAGGTCCTAAGGAAGCTCAAACCCAAGATCCCAGACCACAATGATGCTCATCCTGTGGCTGAAAACATGAAGATCAGGAGAGATCATGGGTTGAGGCTATGGAGAGAGTCAGATCCATATGCCACGAGGAGAAGGACTGTTGTGGACTACAGGTTCCACACCAAGGAGCAGCAGGAGTTTTATGAGACTATCTTGCTGGATAAGAAGCCCATAGTTTGCGATATGAGATGGGTCGACCGGACCTACATGAAGGAGAACGCAGAACACTACCCTGGAGTATATGACAGCTTCAGTGCGTGTGGAGTTGCTGATTTTGTTGGGCAGAAGCTCACCAACTGGAACGATGAACTCATCATGCAATTCTACTCCACAGCACATTTCTATCCAGATGGCAAGATAGTGTGGATGTCAGAAGGAACCAGATATCAGTCTACCATAGAGGAATGGGCAAGTTTGATCAATGCCCCAAAGGAAAGTGAGGATGACCTAGACATTTATGGTAAGAAGAAAATGGATCATAACTCTATGTCGTAGATGTACAAGGAGATCCCAGATGATGCACTTGAGTCCTTCAAGTTTGGATCAGTCCATTTTCTGCTGTCAGGGATGCCTACGATCAACTGGATCTTAAGGCATACTCTATTGCCAAAATCATGTGACCATAACATGATTATAGGGCATGCAATCAATTTGCTTCATGTTTTTGATGTGCCTCAGAAATTCAAGGTCATGAGCCTCATAGTTGAGACAATTAAGAGGACAGCAGCAGACCAGAAGAGGAGTTGTGGTTATGCCCCACAGATTCAGGAGTTGATAAACTCGAAGATGGGCACAGGAAAGTATCTATTGGATAAGGAACACATGGTTCTCTATCCTGAATTGAGGACAATCGAGTTGTCATGACTGAGAATGAACCATCATCAGTGCAAGCTCAGGAGAGAAAGGAGAAGGCAAGGCAAGAGAAAGCTGCAAAGATGCCCACTCTAGCAAAGGCATCGAGTACTTTTCAAGAACAAGCAGGAGCAGCTTGGTTACTTGATAGCATCAACTCTATGGATTGAGAAGGGATTGGCCACCTAACTCAAAACCAGGAGAGCACGAGAGAATCATGGAACAAAAATTCTATGATCTTGATGTCAAAGTGACTGAGATTGATCGGTTGTGGAGCGATTACAAGATGATATGCAGGAGAGGAAGGGCAAGACGACAAGCGATGCATTTGCAGAGTGCCTAGAGCTCAGAGGTCAGCTGCAGTGCCAACCACAGACACCAGAGCCACTTCTTCAGCTCCAGCTACAGCTCCAGCTCAACCAGCTCCAGCTCCAACTTCTTCAGCTCCTACCACGTCTACTGATGCGTTCATCCTTGGAGTCCTATCTACACCACCACCAGAAGACCAAGCCTAAGAGACGACATAGTGCTATGCATTTTCTAGGAACTTTTTGGTAACTTGTTGCCAAAGGGGGAGAAAAATGTATAGATCATAGGCTGCGAGAGAGAGAGATTTGCTTTTGTCCTCTCTTGTCTTTTTGGTTGAAACTTATTTTTGTTTGATTGCTTGAGATACTATGCATTACCTGTGAGACATTGATGATCATGTGTTTGATCATAAGCTACACTTATGCTTTTTATGATATTATCTTATTTATCCTTATATGATCATTCACTGTGCTTGGTGATGAGTGCATGTATTCAATCGTTATTATTTTGAGCGCTCGACCAAGATGTATGTGACATGGAAGAGTAACCCATGAGCCTAATTTCTTGTGCATTTGCAATCCAAAGAAAATCTTAAGATATGCACAAATTTAGGGGGAGCTCTTGCTTATCACATACTTCTCAAAGCGATGATGTTTTTCAATTTTATTATCATTTGTCGAAGCTTTGATCTATATGTTGTCATCAATTACCAAAAAGGGGGAGATTGAAAGTGCAACTATCCCTAGGTGGTTTTGGTAATTCATAACAACATATAGCTCATTGAGCTAATACTATTCCAAGATGAATATTTCAGGAAAGCTCAATCATTGGCATGGCATGGATGATGAAAGTGAATCCCTCAAAATATTAAGGACAAAGGATTGGCTCAAGCTCAAAAGCTCAAGACTCTACATTTTACATTTTAGTGATCCAAGATCACATTGAGTCTATAGGAAAAGCCAATACTATCAAGAAGGGATGAGGTGTTGCTTAATGAGCCTCTTGCTCCATGTGCTTAGTGATATGCTCCAAAACCCTCCACTACTTTCTCACATCCACATATGACCTGAACCCAAATTCAAACTCGGCCCTACCGATTCTTTCTATCCGGCGCCACCGAGTTCAAATGTCATAGCCACTGCCACAAACCCTAGGCAAATCGGTTTCACCGATAGGGATCTCGGTCCCACCAAGATTGCAATGTAAACTTTATGTTTCCCTTTCGTAACTTTTCGGTCTCACCGAAAGAGCGAATCGGTCCCACCGAGTTTACCTGACCAACTCTCTGGTTAGCTAATTACCAAAATCGGTCTCACCGAGTTTGTGTAATCGGTCTCACCGAGATTATGTTATGCCCTAACCCTAACCATATCGGTCCTACTGAGAGGCATGTCAGTCCCACCGAAAACCCTAACGGTCACTAGGTTTACTAAATCGGTCCGACCGAGTTTGATGATTCGGTCCCACCGAGTTTGGTAAATTGTGTGTAACGGTTAGATTTTGTGTGGAGGCTATATATACCCCTCCACCTCCTCTTCATTCGTGGAGAGAGCCATCGAACAAACCTACACTTCCAACTTACCAGCCTGAGAGAGAACAACCTACTCATGTGTTGAGGCCAAGATATTCCATTCCAACCACATGAATCTTGATCTCTAGCCTTCCCCAAGTTGCTTTCCACTCAAATCTTCTTTCCACCAAATCCAAATCCTGTGAGAGAGAGTTGAGTGTTGGGGAGACTATCGTTTGAAGCACAAGAGCAAGGAGTTCATCATCAACACACCATTTGTTACTTCTTGGAGAGTGGTGTCTCCTAGATTGGCTAGGTGTCACTTGGGAGCCTCCGACAAGATTGTGGAGTTGAACCAAGGAGTTTGTAAGGGCAAGGAGATCGCCTACTTCGTGAAGATCTACCGCTAGTGAGGCAAGTCCTTCGTGGGCGACGGAAATGGTGGGATAGACAAGGTTGCTTCTTCGTGGACCCTTCGTGGGTGGATCCCTCCATGGACTCATGCAACCGTTACCTTACGTGGGTTGAAGTCTCCATCAACATGGATGTATGATAGCACCACCTATCGGAACCACGACAAAAACATCCGTGTCTCCAATTGCGTTTGAATCCTCCAAACCCTTCCCTTTACATTATTACAAGTTGCATGCTTTATTTTCCGCTGCCAATATACTCTTTGCATGCTTGCTTGAATTGTGTGAAGATTGCTTGACTTGTTCAAAGATAGCTAAAATCTGCCAAAGTCTAAAATTGGGAAAAGGTTAGGTTTTTATTGGTCAAGTAGTCTAATCACCCCCCCTCTAGACATACTTCAAGGTCCTACATCCGGCCACAACACCAGATCCCGAACACTCTGACGTAATCGGAGGCTCCGCCACCGAAATAACAACTTCGGCCCACGTGATTATGGCTGTCATCGCCCCGTGGACAGAACCCTTCTTGGCTTACCTAAATAGGAAAGAACTCCCCGAGGACCCAAACGAGGCACGTTGCATTGTGCGGCGGTCTAAAGCCTACAAGGTCCACGAGGGAGAGCTTTATAAGAAAAGCACTACCGGAGTACTTCAAAGGTGCATCTCCGAAGAGGAAGGATGGCAACTTTTGGCAGAAATTTATGCTGGACTCGGCGGCCATCATGCCGCAGCTCGAGCCCTGGTAAGCAAGGCCTTCCATACAGGTTTCTATTGGTCGACTGCCCGAGCAGACGCAC
The DNA here is from genome assembly GCA_021605205.1 of Aegilops longissima. NCBI lineage: Eukaryota > Viridiplantae > Streptophyta > Magnoliopsida > Poales > Poaceae > Aegilops > Aegilops longissima. The sequence goes on from JAHIAM010000586.1 coordinate 28,108, forward strand.
AGGACCTCGTCCAACATTGCGTCGGTTGCCAGCTTTTTGCAAACCAAAGCCATATGCCACCTACCGCTCTCCAAACAATCCCCATTACTTGGCCCTTTGCGGTCAGGGGGCTTGATATGGTCAGACCCCTTAAAGGAGGAAGCCATAAGAAAAAGTACCTATTGGTCATGGTGGATAAATTCACCAAATGGATAGAAGCTAAACCAGTTAAAACGGCCGAGTCCGGACCAGTGATAGACTTCATATCCGGGGTTGTACACCATTATGGTGTCCCCACAAGATCATCATCGATAATGGCTCGAACTTCACGGTGACGAGGTAAAAACTTGGTGCGGCAACATGGGCATTAAGCTCGATTATACCTCCGTCTATCACCCCCAAACAAACGGTCAAGTCGAACGAGCAAATGGTCTTATTATGAGCGGCATTAAACCCAGACTAGTGCGATCCTTGAAGGAATCAGATACGCACTGGGTTGAGGAGCTTGACTCCGCACTATTGGGTCTGCGGACCACGCCGAATCACACTACCGTATACACACCATTTATTATGGTGTACGGCACAGAGGCAGTACTGCCCTGCGACATCATTCATGACTCACCTCGAGTGCGCATGTATGAAGAGAAAGAAGCCGAGCTTGGTCGGCAGGACAGTTTAGATGCCCTGGAGGAGGAGCGTGACGTTGCGAAAGCCCGCTCCGCATTCTATCAGCAACAGGCTCAACAGTATCAAAGGAGAGAAGTACGGGCCATAACTTATAACGTTGGCGAACTCGTTCTACGCCTACCAGAGAAGAAAAAGGACAAGCTCAAGCCCAAATGGGAAGGTCCCTTCATCATCGATAAAGTTCTCACCGGTGGAGCGTACCGTCTGCGTGATGCATCGGACAATCGACTCGAGCCAAACTCATGGAACGCGGCCAGACTCCAAAGATTCTACACCTAGTGCCGGACTCTGTGTTCGTCTCCTTAGCTCCGCCCACTACTAGGAAAAGGCCTACTAGTGGCGCACCAGTTTTTCCTACTAATGGCGCACTACTGGTGCGCCACTAGTACCATGCCACTAGTATTATATACTAATGGCGCACCACTGGTGCGCCATTAGTATACCAGATACTAATGGCGCATCAGGGAGTGCGCCATTACTAACCCTTAGGTGCTCCACTGGTATTCCCTCTAGGTGCGCCACTAATAGCCTTATAGGTGCGCCACTAGTAATAAAGGATGGTGCGCCACTAATAAGGGATGAAATGCGCCACTAGTAATGTATTTGGAAAACAAAAAAAATCCAAATTTACAGAAAACAACCTATAAGGAAAAATAATTTAAAAACAAAAAAATGAAATAGAATCATAATTTTTGTTATAGTAAGAATATTACAATGTCTTTACAAGTACCAAATAAAAGAAAAATTACAAAGAAATAAAAAGGAAATTCTAAAACTAATCTTCGAGTAATCTTTTCTTCTTTTTCTTTACTTTATCCCTGCAAAGAATGATAGAAATATGTGAGAATGAACATTGCAGAGAAGTGAAATTGAGCAATTATTTGCATCCGACATCGAAGATCTAAGATACCTTGAATCATAGACATGGGTCATTTCATGAAGCCAAGAGTCTATGCCATTCAGGATGCACAGTTCCCTGTCAGGAGAACTTAATTATTCAGTAAACACAGTCCTAAGCTTTTTACATGAGACAAAACATAAGGTACATGCTTGACCTAAGCTACGGCCACGCTAATTCTGCTAACAACACACATGCAACTAGCTAATCAAGATTACTACTAACATAATTCACCGAAAAGAGTACCGGTGATGCATCAAAGGAATCGCGAGATCCGATCACATTAGACGAGCCTAGGTGTGTGGATCCAAAACAAAGTGTGCTAATCTTTGATAAATGAAAGTTAAGGTTAATAATCTAAACTTTAATATTTTGAAATTTGTTACAGTTTAGACCAAGGAGAGATGCTCTATTCCTAAGAAATTAACTATTTAGTGACATAAACGTTGTGATTGATGTGACGATGAAGGAGTTTAAGTTCGTACCTCATGCATTGTGCCACCGCCCAAAGGCGGCTTGCTGTGCCATAGGGTCCTCATCTCGACAAAGGTGTGCGTTTTGAAATGAGAATGTGTTCTATTCTAGAACCATAACTGAATTCTTCAGCTCCAACGGTTTGATTAAAGCAAGTATAAGCTCCTCCCTGCACAAAACAAATGAAGGAAGCATACGGTACATCGTTAGCATGTGATTATCATGAAGTACACTATAGTTGTAATAATCCTATATAACTATAAAGTCAATCCCCACTGAACATTTTTCCTGCCCTCATAGCCTACCACATCAGCAAATTACTAACTTATTTTAGTTGTTCAAAGATGGAAACCAGCACTAATATACGTGCAAAGTTCTAAGGACATTGTTTAACCAGTAGTAAAATATGTACTTACATTGTTGGTTCTGAGGACATGGAGTAATAAGCTATAATAAAGTTGCAAAGTTATGAGAAGAATAAGAGTAGAAAGTAAAAAACAGAGTCATGATACCTTTCGAGGTATTTTGATTTGAAAGCATCCAATAAGGGACCTCCAAGTTCTCTCAACATGTATGTCGACCACTCACGAAACCTTGAATCGAAGTAAAATTCAGTAAAACACCTACACATGTTCTATCGCAACTAGGACATCCTAAGCAGTACATAGATTCCTATATACCTAAGCAACTACTGAATCGGTCTAAACATCTAAAAATTCAGAGCTTGAACCCTAGGCTAGTGACGATTCAAGACAGAATGCGTAAGAAGAGAGAGAGAGAAGGAGGATTACCCGGAGATCTCGATGCGTATGAGCGCCGATGCAGTGAAGAGGCGAGGCGGTGAAGGCGTAGCACCATAGTACCATCCATGGTGGAACCTTCGCTGCACCAGCAGACGACACCAGCCACGATGGGCACCACAGCCGAACAGCGGCACCAGAGACGCCAAAGACCACCAAAGTGTATACAAAAAAAGTTAGGGCTTGCAAACAGGTCACGCTTCTACTCTTCCTTTAATAAAATATACAATGTTTACAAATATATTACAAAAGTAATTTTTAAAAATCCTAAACTAATTTTTATTGCTTTAATACAAATACAATGTTTACAATATATTACAAAAGCAATAAAGCCCCCAAGTCAAAATAGGGCATATTCTTATACATGAGACTAGAAGCGAGCCTTCTCAAATCCTTGCTCCTTGCTCCTCACAGGCATCTCGCCCTCCAAACCACTGACAAGAAGAACCTGCAAAAGAGTAGTAGCAGCATTGGCAGATCAAATCTCCAAAACCAGGCAGTATTGCTTCAAGTATCATGCGGCATATTCTTCATGATCAATATGAATTCTTATAACTAACCAATACCGCTGTTGCCAAATGGCTAAGTCTACTGCCTACTGCCAATGCATAATTAGCACACACAAGGATTTTACTGAGTGAAACAAATTATCATCCATACTTCCTCTACTGCCTACACATCCAATAGGATAAAAAGAAATATTTTTCAGCAAAATCGAGTTAAATAGATGGATGAAGCTGGTATCTCATGAGCTTGTACATCGTGAGTAATAAGTACTACACACATCGTGAGCTGGGTTTCTCAGTATCTCAGTTTCCTTCCGACGAGTACAAACTAGTAATGGGATGTACTACGTACCAACTAGAACCACTGGTCATCAGGGGAACACGAGGCGCCTATCTGCTTCGAGAACTAATTATCAACAAAGGTTTCGGACGTTCAGCCCGTCATCTCCTAGTATAGTAGTAGTAGGCATATTAATTAATTCACTAGCAGCTTTTGAGCATGGTCCTATGATCCTCCTGACGAAAGATAGATTGATACACTAATGAGCAAATCAAATTCTGGAGGGAGAGGAAGAAAACTCACAGCCAGGTAGATTCCTCATCGCCCACCTCACAGTCACACCTGCCGCCAGGCAGATTCCCCATGGTCGCTGCCCCCACCCTCTCACCCTTCACCTCCACCTCCCCGCGCGCAACCACACTGATGCGTCGTCGCCCAAGCAGAACAACCACGCAGAGGAAGCCACCCCCTCCTCTCTCGGCGGGGTGCAGCGCTGCAGCCGTCGATCTGGGAGCCGCCTGGCCGTGCCCACGGGGATCCCTGCCCGATGGAGGACGGGGACAAGAGCTGGAGATGGAGAAGGAGATGTGGAGAGGGAAGGGGAGGGTCGGCTGGCCACTGGGTGGGCGGAGAACGACGGCGGAGGAGGACGAAGACGACCGCTAGGTGGGCGGAGAACAGCGGCTTCGGCAGAAGAAGAGAATAGACACGGACGCCTCCACCAGCACGGACACGGCATCCAGATGCGAGGTCCCGGCTGGCCTAGGGTTTCGTGGCGGCGCACTTGAGGCTCGATTGGAGGGGTGTCCGTGAGGGAATCTGTAGGGGGGCGGCGTCAGAGCTTCCCCGGACGGTGGCGAGGTTCAGAGGACTGGTAGGCGGCGGGGCGGAGGTGGGGCGAGGCTGGGTCTCGCGCGAGCTCAGGGACAAAGGGGGATTCGGGAGAGGACTGGGAGGCGGATGGGGTAGGAGAGGTCTAGGGCCGGCAGCGGAATGAGGGCTGCGGTGGCCGGCCGGCGGCGTAGGTGAGGGGACGTGGTGGCCGGCGTCTGTTGGTGGAGTTGAGGAATCATGAGAGGGAGTTCGAGCTATGCAGTGGATAGATGAGAGGGGAAAAGAAAAGAAAAAGGCGGGCCGATTGGTGCAGCACATAGCAATGGCGCATCACGGGGTGGTGCGCCGTTGCTAGCCAAAAATGCCCACCTCCCCGGCTTACCAATGGCACATCTTTGCCAGGTGCGCTATTGCTACTTAAAATAGCAATGGCGCATTTGGCAAAGGTGCGCCATTGGTAAGTGAGGGAGTTCCGGACTAGGGGGTGTCCGAATAGCCGAACTATCATCATCGGCCGGACTCCAAGACTATGAAGATACAAGATTGAAGACTTCGTCCCGTGTCCGGATGGGACTTTCTTTGGCGTGGAAGGCAAGCTTGGTGATACGGATATGTAGATCTCCTACCATTGTAACCGACTCTGTGTAACCCTAACCCTATCCGGTGTCTATATAAACCGGAGGGTTTTAGTCCGTAGGACGAACAACAATCATACCATAGGCTAGCTTCTAGGGTTTAGCCTCTTTGATCTCGTGGTAGATCTACTCTTGTAACACACATCATCAATATTAATCAAGCAGGACGTAGGGTTTTACCTCCATCAAGAGGGCCCGAACCTGGGTAAAACATCGTGTCCCTTGTCTCCTGTTACCATCCGCATAGACGCACAGTTCGGGACCCCCTACCCGAGATCTGCCGGTTTTGACACCGACATTGGTTCTTTCATTGAGAGTTCCTCTGTGTCGTCACCGATCCCCGATGGCTCCTTCGATCATCAACAACGACGCAGTCCAGGGTGAGACCTTTCTCCCCGGACAGATCTTCGCGTTCGGCGGCTTTGCACTGCGGGCCAATTCGCTTGGCCATCTGGAGCAGATCGAAAGCTATGCCCCTGGCCATCAGGTCAGATTTGGAAGTATAAACTATACGGCCGATATCCGCGGAGACTTGATCTTCGACGGATTCAAGCCGCAGCCGAGCGTGCCTCACTGTTTCGATGGGCATGATCTAGCTCTGCAGCCGAACAGTGCCCTGGAGGCCGCACCTGCATCCGCTCCGACCCTTAATCCGGAGCCGGGTTCCCCGATCGAGGACGAGTGGTTGGACACCGCCTCGGGGGCTTTAATCTCTATGGCGATCGAGCCGAACCCCATCCCTGTCCTTTGCGAAGACCTCGACCGGTGGGACTCCTCTTGGACTCCACCCCCGCGCCCCGCCAAACGAATCCGATTAGGCGCCCGTCATGGAGTTCACTGTCGCGGACATCTTTCAAAGACTCGCCCTTTGGCGACATCCTGAATTCACTAAAGTCTCTCTCTTTATCCGGAGAGCCCTGGCCGGATTACGGTCAGAAGGTTGGGATGCGGACGACGAAGAAATTCAACGCCCACCCACCACCCACTTGGTAGCGGCTGTCGGCGATCTAACCGACATGCTAGACTACGACCAAGACATCGACGGTATGGACGGCGATGCCGAGAGGCGACCAAGACCCAGCGCCACGGGGCACTAGAAGGCCACCTCGTCATACGACATATACATGGTGGACATCCCAAAAGATGGGAACGGCGATGGAACAACGGAGGATGACCCCTCCAAGAAGCAGCAAGCGCCGGCGTTAGCGGCGCCGCTCTAAATCCCGCCACAGCAAGAATGAAGATTCCGCACCGGAGATAACAATACACCGGACGGTCAAGACAATCCACTCCAAAGAAGATCCAGCCACAGAAGATGGAGACGCCAGCCCTCACGAGAGAGCGGCAGAAGAAGAGGTAGAGGATTATATGCCTCCCTCCGGAGATGAAGCAAGCCTCGACGACGATGAATTCGTCGTGCCTGAGAATCCCGTCGAACAAGAGCGTTTTAGACGCAGGCTTATGGCTACGGCGAACAGCCTCAAGAAAAAGCAGCAACAGCTTAGAGCTGATCGGGATCGCTAGCCGATGATGGACCAAGTCCTCGCGGTCAAGAGCATGAGCTCGAACGCCCCTCCAAAGCTACCCTAAACGCAAGCTGCTCCCCGATTAGAGGAGGAGGCTTACGAACCCGCATCACCAGGAGACAATACGGTGACCGACCACCCGTGGTCACGACAGAGAGGCCTCTAGGCCCTTCACTAGAACCGCACCCGGCATCGCTCAAAAGCACACGGCCAAAGGGGAACGCCCGACCTGCGAGATATATTGGAGGACAAGGCAAGACAATCAAGATCGATCTATGGATCGGCGTGGGCGCCCACGGTGCGTGGCGACAACCGCCACGCCGGACACAATAAGTCCGCCGGGCGAACAAAACAGACCAAGCTCTTTTGAGCTCCATCGTGATATCGCCCGAGGCGGCGCGACACCCACTATGCTTCACGAGACGAAGTAATGGATCATCAAATCCCCGAAGGGTTTAAACCCGTCAATATTGAATCCTACGATGGCACAACAGACCCCGCGGTTTGGATCAAAGACTATCTCCTTCACATCCACATGGCCCGCAGTGACGATCTTCACGCCATCAAATACCTCCCCCTCAAGCTTAAAGGACCAGCCCGGCATTGGCTCAACATCTTGCCAGCAGAGTCAATTGGGAGCTGGGAGGACCTGGAAGCCGCATTCCTCGATAACTTCCAGGGCACTTATGTGCGACCACCAGACGCGGATGACCTAAGCCACATAATTCAGCAGCCATACGAATCGGCCAGACAATTCTGGACACGGTTCTTAACCAAGAAAAACCAAATAGTCGACTGTCCGGATGCGGAGGCCCTCGCGGCCTTCAAGCATAACATCCGTGATGAGTGGCTTGCCCGGCACCTAGGACAGGAAAAGCCGAAATCCATGTCAGCCCTCACAAAACTCATGACCCGCTTCTGCGCGGGTGAGGACAGCTGGCTAGCACGCAGCAACAACCTCAGCAAAAATTCTGGCAGTCCGGACTTCAAGGACCGAAATGGCAGGCCGTGTTGTAACAACAACAAACGCTGCATTAACGGCGACAATATTGAGGATACGGCAGTCAATGCCGGATTCAGAGGCTCTAAACCCGGTTAGCGGAAAAAGCCATTCAAAAGAACTACTCCGCGTCCGTCCAATTTGGACCGAATACTCGACCGCTTGTGCGGATACGGCACCTCAAAAAGCCAGCTTAACCACACCAACAGGGACTGTTGGGTATTCAAGCAGCAGGCAAGTTAATTGCGAAAGCAATGACAAGGGCTGCATAGCGATGGCGAGGACGAGACCCAACCGCCGAACAATAGAGGATGAAGGGTTTCCACAAAAGTGCGGACGGTGAACATGATATACGCAACGCACATACCCAAAAGGGAGCGAGCGTGCACTCGTGGATGTCTACGCGATGGAGCCAGTTGCCCAAGTTCAATCCATGGTCCTCCTGCCCGATCACTTTTGACCGAAGGACCACCCCACCAAAGATCCGCCACGGTGGATTCGCCGACCGGTCTTAGACCCAATCGTCGATGGATTTCACCTAACCGAGTCCCGATGGACGGCGGCAGCAGCCTGAACCTGCTTTACCGGGATACAAGGCGCAAAATGGGCATAGACCCTCAAGGATTAAACCTACCAAAACGACCTTTAAAGGCGCCATACCAGGTGTAGAAGCCAATTATGCAGGCTCAACTACTGCTCGAAGTGGTCTTCGGATCCCAGATAACTTCCAAGCGAGGAGTTAATCTTGACATAGTCCCGCTCCGCAGCGGCTATCATGCCTTGCTCGGACGCATCGCATTGCAAAGTTCAACGCGGTGCCGCACCACGCATACCTCAAGCTCACGATGCAGGCCTCGAGGAGTCATCACGGTCAACGGAAACACCGAACGTTCTCTTCCGCGGAGGAACATACAGCGCTCTCGCGGCGAAGTGCAATGCAGCCTCTTAAGGCAATTCTCGAGTCCGGCCGTTAAGCGCCGAACACAGCCAAGCGCGCCGGAGTAACTTACAACAAGACCACAGCACGTCGAGCACGCCAGAAAGGCGGCCCCAACCCCAGCTCTGCGAAACATCAGCAGGTCCTTCGCGTACACCATTACGCTCTCAAGATACCATGGGCATGGGGAGAGGGGCACGACCACGATAAACCTAGATCTGCGGCTCAACCACACCAGGGGCTCTCAAGTGTGTCGTTCCTTTTTCTTTTCTTTTTTACCTTTTACTTTTTACCCACAGGACTCTGTTTGTCAGAAGCCCTGTCCGGCAGCAGACCTGTCGAACTCACGATGCAACAGCCAGGGAAGGATAAAGGCTACAACGAATATACAGGTGGTCTCCATTACGAGCATTTTCATACACCAATCTGCAGCCTACCCCTGGAGGGGGACATGTTTAACAGTCTCATACCTTGCTTATCGCACTATTTGTATCGTTCTGCATTCATAGCAGCACTTATTGAATAAAACAATGCAGCACCTTTTTGTTCATAATTGCATTTCTTTTTCATACATATGTTCATTCACGACATGTTGCATCCGTACACTTTGGTACGGCTAATATACACCAGGGGCTTATGTTTCCCGCATTATGGTATAATGAGTCCGAACACTTTCACAAGTGCGGCACCCCGAGCTTATAGCACTATATGCGTCAGCTCCGAATCATGTCTTGGGTCAATAGTTGGGTTTGCCCGGCTCCCGTGTTTTGGTACCTTACGTTCCGTTATATCGGCTAAGGTAGCACCGGGAGAACCACTGCGATTCCGCCCCAGTTCGGTTGGGTTAACGCCTCAGTGGAGAAAGCTAAAACGGACTGTCATGATGAGGCGAGAGTCGGTGGCTGTTCGAGAGGTTTTTTGCGAGTCCTTAAAGACTTATGCCGCTTAGAGCGAAGAGCCGGATACTGTCCGGCCAAGGCGTGGATAGCGCCCCAAATTCGGCCTTCCGAAGACTAGGGGCTTCGCCGAAATTTAAAATTATAGAATTCTATGGCTAAGTGAGAGTGTTCGAGCATTATAAGTCCGGTTGCCTTGTTCGCTGTGTTGAGCGCCGCCCTAGATGGACCCAAAAATGGGAACAAGAATGCTCAAGTTTATCCCGAACACCCCAGCACTCGTGGCATGGGGGCTGAAGCCGACGACTTGCCATCTCTCAGATTTGATAAACAACCGCACAGAAGGTAATATTTTAAATTAACAAGCATTGCTTAGCGCATATGAACTAAGTTTTCAGCGCACAGGATAACAAAATGCGAGTCTACTCAAATATTACATCTTTGGAGCACTCACCGCAATAGTGCGAGGCGCCTTCAAAGACACTCTTATAATACATCTCGGGCATGCGATGCTCCTTGCCCTCCGGTGGCGGGTCCGTCACAAGCTTCGGGCATCCAGCTTGCCCCAGTGCACCTTTTGCGCGGCAAGGCCCGACGGCACCCTCAATACAAGCGGAATGCTTGATCACTTCAACCCACGAGCACGCATCCATCAAGAGCCGCACCAGGCGAAGTAGCTCCTGTGCATGGCCTCCTTAGGCCACAGCCAAACTATGAGGCCCTTCATGGCCTGTTCGCCCCTTGTGGAGCTCGACCAGCTGCTTCACTGGTCGCTAAGGGCACCGGATGTCCGCCTCTCGATATCTTGAGACCGAAGACCTTCTCCGTCGAGCTCCCTCCTCGCCCGGTAGAATGCGCGGCATCGGACACGCTGCAAGGAAGATCTGCGAACGCCCTGGAGAGCTCCGACCGGGTAAGCAATGTAATTAACACTCACATGCTTACTTTGCACGAAAAATGCCTTACCGCTGCTATATTCTTCACCCTCGATCTCTGGAGGGCCTTGTGTTGGGGAACGAGTAATTTCAAAAAATTCCTACGACCACGCAAGACCATGGTGATGGCATAGCAACGAGAGGGGAGAGTGTCCGCCCACGCCCTCGTGAGACCGAAAGCGGAAGCGTTATAACAACGGTTGATGTAGTCGTGCGCCTTCACGATCCGACCGATCCAAGCACCGAACGTCACGGCACCTCCGAGTTCGCACACGCTCAGCTCGATGACGATCCCGGACTCGATCCAGCAAAGTGTCGGGATGAGTTCCGTCAAGACGACGTGGTGGACGATGTTGATGCTCCACCGACGCAGGGCTTCGCCTAAGCTCATGACGATATGACTTCTCCGCGCAGGGCTTCGCCTAAGCTCATGACGATATGACCGAAGTGGAATATGGTGGAAGGGGCACCGCACACGGCTAAGGAACGATCCGTAGATCAACTTGTGTGTCATGGGGTGCCCCTGCCTCGTGATATAAAGGAGGCAAGGGGAGGTGGCGGCCCAAGGGGAGGCGCGCAAGGAGGAGTCCTACTCCCGGGAGGGACTCCCCCTCTCCTAGTTGGAGTAGGATTGGGGAGGGAAAGAGGAAGGGCGCGCCCCTCTCCTTGTCCAATTCGGACTGGAAGGGGAGGGGCGCGCAGCCCACCTTGGCCGGCCCTTCTCCTTCTCCTTGAGGCCCATGAAGGCCCATATACCCCGGGATTCCGTAACTCCCGGTGTTCGGTAACATCCTGTTTTCACTCGGAACCATTCCAAGTCCAAACATAGGCTTCCAATATATCAATCTTTATGTCTCGACCATTTCGAGACTCCTCGTCATGTCCGTGATCACATCCGGGACTCAACAAACTTGGTGCATCAATACTTATAAACTCATAATGAACATCGCCGAAACGTTAAGCGTGCGGACCCTACGGGTTCGAGAACTATGTAGACATGACCTAGAACCATTCTCGGTCAATAACCAATAGCGGAACCTGGATGCCCATATTGGTTCCTACATATTCTACGAAGATCTTTATCGGTCAAACCGCATAACGACATACGTTGTTCCTTTGTCATCGGTATGTTACTTACCCGAGATTCGATCGTCGGTATCCAATACCTAGTTCAATCTCGTTACGGTAAGTCTCTTTACTCGTTCCGTAATACATCATCTCACAACTAACTCATTAGTTGTAATGCTTGCAAGGCTTAAGTGATGTGCATTACCGAGAAGGCTCGAGATACCTCTCCCACAATCGGAGTGACAAAACCTAATCTCGAAATCGCCAACCCAACAAGTACCTTTGGAGACACCTGTAGTACTCCTTTATAATCACCCGATTCGTTGTGACGTTTGGTAGTACCAAAGTGTTCCTCCGTAAACGGAGTTGCATAATCTCATAGTTATAGGAACATGTATGGGTCATGAAGAAAGCATTAACATACTAAACGATCAACTGTTAAGCTAACGGAATGGGTCATGTCAATCAGATCATTCAACTAATGATATGACCTTGTTAATCAAATAACAACTCCTTGTTCATGGTTAGGAAACATAACCATCTTTGATTAACAAGCTAGTCAAGTAGAGGCATACTAGTGACATACTGTTTGTCTATATATTCACACATGTATTATGTTTCCGGTTAATACAATTCTAGCATGAATAATAAACATTTATCATGAAATAAGGAAATAAATAATAACTTTATTATTGCCTCTAGGGCATATTTCCTTCAGCCTCCCACTTGCACTAGAGTCAATAATCTAGTTCACATCGCCATGTGATTTAACATCAATAGTTCACATCTATATGTGGTTAACACCCATAGTTCACATCGACATGTGACCAACACCCAAAGGGTTTACTAGAGTCTGTAATCTAGTTCACATCGCTATGTGATTAACACCCAAAGAGTACTAAGGTGTGATCATGTTTTGCTTGTGAGATAATTTTAGTCAAGCGGTCTCATACATTCAGAGTCGTAAGTATTTTGCAAATATCTATGTCTACAATGCTCTTGCGGAGCTACTCTAGCTAATTGCTCCCACTTTCAATATGTATCCAGATTGAGACTCGAGTCATCTAGATTAGTGTTAAAACTTGCATCGACGTAACCTTTACGATGAACCTTTTTCACTTCCATAATCGAGAAACATATCCTTATTCTACTAAGGATAATTTTGACCGCTGTCCATTGATCTACTCCTAGATCTCTATTGCACTCCTTGCCAATCTTAGTGGTAGGGTATGCAATAGATCAGTACACATGCATGACATACTTTATAGAACCTATGGCTGATGCATAGGGAATGACTTTCATTCTCTTTCTATCTTCTGCCGTGGTCGGGTTTTGAGTCTTACTCAATCTCACACCTTGTAACACAGGCAAGAACTCTTTCTTTGACTGTTCCATTTTGAACTACTTCAAAATCTTGTCAAGGTATGTATTCATTGAGAAACTTATCAAGCGTCTTGATCTATCTCTATAGATCTTGATGCTCAATATGTAAGCAGCTTCACCGAGATCCTTCTTTGAAAAACTCCTTTCAAATACTCCTTTATGCTTTGCGAATAATTCTACATCATTTCCGATCAACAATATGTCATTCACATATACTTATCGAAATGTTGTCGTGCTCCCACTCACTTTCTTGTAAATACAGGCTTCACCGCAAGTCTGTATAAAACTATCGCTTTGATCAACTTATCAAAGTGTGTATTCCAACTCGAGATGCTTGCACCAGTCCATAGATGGATCATTGGAGCTTACACATTTTGTTAGCACCTTTAGGATTGACAAAACCTTCTCGTTGCATCATATACAACTCTTCTTTAAGAAAACCATTAAGGAATGCAGTTTTGACATTCATTTGCCAGATTTCATAAAATGTGGCAATTGCTAACATGATTCGGACAGACATAAGCATCGCTACTGTTGAGTAAATCTCATTGTAGTCAACACCTTGAACTTGTCGAAAACCTTTCTGCGACAAGTCGAGCTTTGTAGATAGTAATACTACTATCAACATCTGTCTTCCTCTTGAAAATCCATTTATATAATATGGCTTGCCGATCATCGGGCAACTCCATCAAAGTCCACACTTTGTTCTCATATATGGATCCCATCTCAGATTTCATGGTCTCAAACCATTTCGCTGAATCTGGGCTCATCATCGCTTCCTCATAGTTCGTAGGTTCATCATGGTCTAGTAACATGACTTCTAGAATAAGATTACCGTACCATTCTCAGTGCGGATCTTACTCTGGAAGACCTCACGAGGTTTTAGTAGCAACTTGATCTGAAGTTTCATGATCATCATCATTAACTTCCTCACTAATTGGTGTAGGAATCATCGAACTGATTCTTGTGATGAACTACTTTCCAATAAGGAGAAGGTACAATTACCTCATCAAGTTCTACTTTCCTCCCACTCACTTCTTTCGAGAGAAACTTCTTCTCTAGAAAGGATCTATCTTAGCAACGAATGTTTTGCCTTTGGATCTGTGATAGAAGGAGTACCCAACAGTTTCCTTTGGGTATCCTATGAAGCGCGACTTTTCCGATTTGGGTTCGAGCTTATCGGTGAAAACTTTTCACATAAGCATCACAACTCCAAACTTTAAGAAACGACAGCTTAGGTTTATTGTTAAACCATAGTTCATACGGTGTCATCTCAACGGATTTAGATGGTGCCCTATTAAACGTGAATGCAGCTGTCTCTAATGCATAACCCCAAAGCGATAGTGGTAAATCGGTAAGATACATCATAGATCGCACCATATCCAATAAAGTGCGGTTTCTGACGTTCGGACACACCATTATCTTTGTGGTGTTCCGGTGGCGTGAGTTTGAAACTATTTCACATTGTTTCAAATGAAGACCAAACTCAGTAACTCAAATATTTATCTCCACGATCAGATCGCAGAAACTTTATTTTCTTGTTACGATGATTTTCCACTTCACTCTGAAATTCTTGGAACTTTTCAATTATTTCAGACTTATGTTTCATCAAGTAGATATACCCATATCTGCTCAAATCATCTGTGAAGGTCAGAAAATAACAATACTTGCCACGAGCATCAACACTCATTGGATCGCATACATCGGTATGTATTATTTCCAATAAGTCAATAGCTTGTTCCATTGTTCGGAGAACGGAGTTTTAGTCATCTTGCCCAAAAGGCACGGTTCATAAGTACCAAGTGATTCATAATCAAGTGATTCCAAAATCCATCGGCATGGAGTTTCTTCATGCGCTTTACACCAATATGACCTAAACGGCAAGTGCCACAAATAAGTTGCACTATCATTATTAACTTTGCATCTTTTGGTTTCAATATTATGAATATGTGTATCATACGATCGAGATCCAACGAACCATTTTCATTGGGTGTGTAACCATATAAGGTTTTATTCATGTAAGCAGAACAACAATTTATTCTCTTACTTAAATGAATAACCGTATTGCAATAAACATGATCAAATCATATTCATGCTCAACATAAACACCAAATAACATTTATTTAGGTTTAACACTAATCCGAAAATATAGGGAGTGTGCGATGATGATCATATCAATCTTGGAACTACTTCCAACACTCATCGTCACTTTCCTTCAACTAGTCTCTGTTTATTCAGAACTCCAGTTTGAGTTACTAATCTTAGCAACCGAACAAGTATCAAATACTCGGGGCTACTATAAACACTAGTAATGCACACATCAATAATCTGTATATCAAATATACTCTTGTTCACTTTGCCATCCTTCTTATCCACCAAATATTGAGGGCATTTCGCTTCCGGTGACCATTTCCTTTGCGATTGTAAACACTCGGTTTCAGGCTATGGTCCAGCTTTGGGCTTCTTCGCAAGAGTGACAACTTACTTGTCTTTCTACTTGAAGTTCCCTTTCTTCCCTTTGCCCTTTTCTTGAAACTAGTGGTCTTGTCAATCATCAACACTTGATGCTCTTTCTTGATTTCTACCTTCGTCGATTTTCAACATCACGAAGAGCTAAGAATCTTTGTCGTCATCCCTTGCATACTATAGTTCATCACGAAGTTCTAGTAACTTAGTGATGGTGACTAGAGAATTCTGTCAATCACTATCTTATCGGAAGATTAACTCCCACTTGATTCAAGCGATTGAAGTACCTGGACAATCTGAGCACATGCTCACTAGTTTGAGCGATTCTCCTCCATCTTTTAGCTATAGAACTTGTTGGAGACTTCATATCTCTCAACTCGGATATTTGCTTGAAATATTAACTTCAACTCCTGGAACATCTCATATGGTCCATGACGTTCAAAACGTCTTTGAAGTCCCGATTCTAAGCCGTTAAGCATGGTGCACTAAACTATCAAGTAGTCATCATATTGAGCTAGCCAAGCGTTCATAACGTATGCATCTGCTCCTGCAATAGGTCTGTCACCTAGCGGTGCATTAAGGACATAATTCTTACATGCAGCAATGAGGATAAACCTCAGATCACGGATCCAATCCGCATCATTGCTACTAACATTTTCAATACAATTTTCTCTAGGAACACATATGAAAACATAGGGAAGCAACAACGCGAGCTATTGATCTACAACATAATTTGCAAAATACTACCGGGACTAAGTTCATGATAAATTAAAGTTCAATTAATCATATTACTTAAGAACTCCCACTTAGACCGACATCTCTCTAGTCATCTTAAGTGATTACGTGATCCAAATCAACTAAACCATGTCCGATCATCACGTGAGATGGAGTAGTTTCAATGGTGAACATCACTATGTTGATCATATCTACTATATGATTCACGCTCGACCTTTCGGTCTCCGTGTTCGAGGCCATATCTGTTATATGCTAGGCTCGTCAAGTTTAACTGAGTATTCGCGTGTGCAACTGTTTTGCACCCGTTGTATTTGAGCGTAGAGCCTATCACACCCGATCATCACGTGGTGTCTCGGTACGAAGAACTTTCGCAGCGGTGCATACTCGGGAGAACACTTCTTGATAATTTTAGTGAGAGATCATCTTATAATGCTACCGTCAATCAAAGCAAGATAAGATGCATAAAGGATAAACATCACATGCAATCAATATAAGTGATATGATATGGTCATCATCATCTTGTGCTTGTGATCTCCATCGCCAAGCAACGTCATGATCACCATCGCCACCGCGCGACACCTTGATCTCCATCGTAGCATCGTTGTCGTCTCGCCAACTATTGCTTCTACGACTATCGCTACTCCTTAGTGATAAAGTAAAGCAATTACATGGCGTTGCATTTCATACAATAAGCGACAACCATATGGCTCCTGCGCGATTGCCGATAACTCGGTTACAAAACATGATCATCTCATACAATAAAATATAGCATCACGTCTTGACCATATCACATCACAACATGCCCTGCAAAAACAAGTTAGGCGTCCTCTACTTTGTTGTTGCAAGTTTTACGTGGCTGCTACGGGCTGAGCAAGAACCGTTCTTACCACGCATCAAAACCACAACGATACTTCGTCAAATAGACTCCGCTTTAACCTTCTCAAGGACCGGGCGTAGCCATACTCGATTCAACTAAAGTGAGAGAGACAGACACCCGCCGGTCACCTTTAAGCAACGAGTGCTCGGGCGGTGAAACCAGTCTCGCGTAAGCGTCACGCGTAATGTCGGTCCGGCCGCTTCATCTCACAATACCGCTGAACCAAAGTATGACATGCTGGTAGGCAGTATGACTTGTATCGTCCACAACTCACTTGTGTTCTACTCGTGCACATGACATCAACGCATAAAACCAGGCTCGGATGCCTTTGTTGGGGAACGAGTAATTTCAAAAATTTCCTACGATCACGCAAGACCATGGTGATGGCATAGCAACGAGAGGGGAGAGTGTCCGCCCACCCTCGTGAGACCGAAAGCGGAAGCGTTATAACAACGCGGTTGATGTAGTCGACGTCTTCACGATCCGACCGATCCAAGCACCGAACGACGGCACCTCCGAGTTACGCACCGTTCAGCTCGATGGCGATCCCGGACTCCGATCCAGCAAAGTGTCGGGGATGAGTTCCGTCAAGACGGCGTGGTGGCGATGTTGATGCTCCACCGACGCGGGGCTTCGCCTAAGCTCCATGACGATATGACTTCTCCGGCGCAGGGCTTCGCTTAAGCTCATGACGATATGACCGAAGTGGAATATGGTGGAAGGGGGCACCGCACACGGCTAAGGAACGATCCGTAGATCAACTTGTGTGTCATGGGGTGCCCCCTGCCCCCGTATATAAAGGAGGCAAGGGGGAGGTGGCCGGCCCAAGGGGAGGCGCGCAAGGAGGAGTCCTACTCCCAGGAGTAGGACTCCCCCCTCTCCTAGTTGGAGTAGGATTGGGAGGGGAAGAGAGGAAGGGCGCCGCCCCTCTCCTGTCCAATTCGGACTGGAAGGGGAGGGGCGTGCAGCCCACCTTGGCCGGCCCTTCTCCTTCTCCTTTGAGGCCCATGAAGGCCCATATACCCCGGGGTTCCGTAACTCCCGGTGTTCGGTAACATCCTGTTTTCACTCGGAACCATTCCGAAGTCAAACATAGGCTTCAATATATCAATCTTTATGTCTCGACCATTTCGAGACTCCTCGTCATGTCCGTGATCACATCAGGGACTCGAACAAACTTGGTGCATCAATACTTATAAACTCATAATGAACATCATCGAAGCGTTAAGCGTGCGGACCCTACGGGTTCGAGAACTATGTAGACATGACCTAGAACCATTCTCGGTCAATAACCAATAGCGGAACCTGGATGCCCATATTGGTTCCTACATATTCTACGAAGATCTTTATCGGTCAAACCGCATAAGGACATACGTTGTTCCCTTTGTCATCGGTATGTTACTTACCCGAGATTCGATCGTCGGTATCCAATACCTAGTTCAATCTCGTTACAGTGTAAGTCTCTTTACTCGTTCCGTAATACATCATCTCACAACTAACTCATTAGTTGTAATGCTTGCAAGGCTTAAGTTATGTGCATTACCGAGAAGGCTGGAGATACCTCTCCGACAATCGGAGTGACAAAACCTA